>CM031244.1:656461262-656714172 GCA_018340775.1 Taxus wallichiana var. yunnanensis | reverse complement strand
TTTCATTGACAATCACAAAAGCATCCAAATTACACAAAGATAACATTGCCACTCCGGTATATAAACCGAAGAAGGTCAACTAACAGAATTAAGAATACAACACATAAGTAACAAATACTTATTTCCATTCCTTTCAGAACTATACAATTACATTTTATGCAAGCAACATACTTGATACAATGCTTAATGGAAAAAGAACATCTTTCCTCATATAGAACATTTAGAAAATCAAGCTGTAATTCATTATAAATCAAATTAAACAATCTGATCATCCTGTCAGATCTGCATGCTTTTACCACTTACGGCAACCATCTGCAAAAAATAGTCAACATGAGTCGAGTTCAATGAACCGAGGCATGATAAGTACTAACTTTTAAAACAATTTGTAATCCGTCAATTGTTTTCATTAAACACCCTCTGTTTAAATGATATAAAATCATCAATCAAGTAAGCATGATTCAAAACCAAACGTTAGGAATATATCATGTCTATAACGCGTAATAATAATTTTCGTTCTGAGTAGTCTATATGCTTCTCAATTATTTCATCAAAAATATTAGGGATCAAGAAGAACAAAAGTATCATGTGCAATTAATCATCGTAAATCCCAAGATGAACAAACATCAGACAATCATTATATTCAACTTAAAGGAGGAATATCATATCAATCCTGATATTATGTAAAAACAATTACAGATGTTAGCTGGACAATTATTTCATCTTAATATTTACAACAGAAGAGAAATAAACAAATTGAACATGTTGCCCTCTGAACTAGCTCATGACTATACCTTCTGTCCAAAAGCAAGGCATTCACTTAATACACATGCAAGTAAATCAGTCGAGTCCATAAACAACGCACACTGTTTTGTTAAAACTTACAATAAAGCAACTACAGTACAGTAGCCCCCATGCCGAACAACATGTTCATTCTACCAGACAGACTCAGAATGACCTTTCGCAAGAAGCGACGGACAAGAAGATAAACACTGCCATTACGGCTTAGGTACAGTCAACAACTCTAACATTCAATCAACAAAAGAATGGATAACAATGCAAAGAAGACGTAACCTGACATCAATCCCAATAACAACCTACAGCCCGTTCAAGCCCTTTTCTACTGTGTAAGGCTTTAGACCCAAGGTCGAATTCAAAGGATCTCCTTTGTTGTCGCAGTCGACAAGAGGCTCGAAAACATTAAGCCATGACATTTACTTATAACTAAGCAAAGAGATTTTTAAACGAAAACCACGCACCATGTACAGTCACATCAATCGGGAGTGAAATCAGAATGGAAACAAAACATGGGATAACGAAGTCACTTCTGAACGCAATCAGAACTGAAAGTATGGTGTTTACAACCTACTTTATAGAAGCCATAATTCATGACGCCAAGATATTAAAGAAAGCCAACAAAGCCAAGAACATTTCCTGTTCAAACTCGGGCTTATACATACAACAGTGAACCATAATATACGATTCATTCAGAGGACTCCAAGAGTCGTTTCAATATAATAATCATATGTATATATATCAATACTATCAATGGGTTGAATCCCCATAACCTCCACGCAAGGGGAAAAACAACTCCAGCAAGGTCGTAAAAGAATTCTGTAACACAGAGAATTTCCTTTCACAATAACTATAAAATTTTATAACGAAACCCAACCAGAATCCTTTATCACCACTAGATAACAACCACGACAGAGCTTATAAAAGAAGAAAGGTCAATTAACTGAACAATCAAACAATGTCCATCAGTATCCCTTCCGAAGCGGTTTCACTGACAAGAATCGACGACCAAAAATCGACAAACATAACAATGGCCTATACCCATCACAGGAATAATTTATGGGCTCACGCCGAATAGGCCGAGCATTCATACATTTCATATATTTTGCATATTTAAGCCAGAGTGCAAACATAGAGAAATAAGGCCACAGTTCAAATTTAATAAACACCCATCAAGGGATAAACGAAAAATCGAACCAGTAAGAAGATACAGTACCAAAAATCACACAAGACCACCATAGAAAATCATCTATTACCATAAACCATTTGAACAGAGTTGTTCTAATGAAATCACTTGAAAGACAACAAGATTTTTAAAGGTTAGGGCCTAACATGCCTGGATTTTTGCTCAAATTTCCGAAGCAGACCACTGAAAGAGCTCGGACTTCCTTTTCCTTTTCCAAGTTAGAGCGACCAACAAAATTTTGCTATCCCCATGACATATATATTTTCCTTGCCAGAGAAAAGAGCTAGATAAGCTCATACTCGCCATGCAACACAAAGAAGACTGGTGCGAAGAACCAGTGAACAGGCAGAAGAAAAACCAAAATTCACGATAAGCCAAACAAAACAACAACTTCCCACATTGCATGCCTTCTCGCGAATTCCGAGCTCGACTTCCAAGCTCATTGAATGCATTAACTCCTAATTTCCCGCTCAAACTCCACTGCCACCGACCGCCAAAGTTGGCGATAGACAAATAAAATCTCAAGTCCATTTCCAGTTTTGGCGATCTGCCACGTCGGCTAAGGTTAGCCGTTTCTAAAACCTCCGCCAATACCTGTCCTTCATACTTATCCACTGTATTTAATGACATAGAAAATGCCGCCCATGGTTCACACCCCTCCATAAGTCCCCTTACATTCTTGCTCAATAGATAGGTTAGTAACTTAGGTTAGAATTTAGGATAATAATTATTCTAACTTCAAAGAACATAGATACTAACTTAGGACATTAGCACTTAGCCTAGGTCTAGGTTAGATTAACACTAATCTAACCCCTAGGTTAGGTTTAGTTTTAGGTTACTAATCATTAATAATTCCAGTTAGGTCTACATTCCGTACGCTCAGAAAAAGACCTACATCATACATTCTTGAACAGGGTTAGCTCCTGTTCTGCCTTAGGCTACAGAATTATATGAAACCGAATTATTACCTGGTCCACGATCGAGACCTTCCAGATATACTTCGATATCGGGAACCAATTCATTTCACATGATCAACCTGAGTCATACTCCGACTAGCTTATTCAATGCTTCTAGACCTTGCAACCTGTTCAAGGTCTGTAATTTTAATTCATCACGAACAAACTTAAAGCAATACTTGGATCAATTCCACTGATCCAAGGTTAGGTATTATAGATGGATAACTCTATAATTCGTTCTGAGATCAGATTTAACTCAGATACAAAATGAAAGAAATAAAAGAGTCCAATCATATTCGACTACCAAGATCATGTAATGCAAGAAAATACGGTACATATCAAGCATGATTTCTTAATCGAGGAACCCATCCTTTTTACCAGAAATCACATATCAACACTTGTATGCTCGGGAGGAAGTAATGTGATTCGAGGGTGTTATAAGTATGACGATGAATCCATCGCAGATTTTATTGCTCATTGGCGTAGCTTCGATCAATCAACTCACATTCCAACTACCATAAACCGAACTCATTGAACTCTTAACACAAGATTCTACTAGGCATATCTCACCAAACCTCCAATTTCAAACATTCCAAACCTTTGACAAAGCATTGAGCATGGCACGAAGGCTAGAGATTCGGCTATTGAAGAGAAGAAAATCCAACTACGTAATAGGAACTCGACATTAAAGTCAAATGATACCTCTTCTTCTTCATAACCACGTAACAATTATTCAAAGGCCAAGGGGACCACTAATGCAGTGGTACTCAAAGTTGATCTAGCCCATCTGTCATATCGGACTAGCCCCTCATCTAATCTCTCACCCATTCAGACTTTTCAATTCGGATGGTAGCAATGAAATATACCTAAATTGGGAACCTTATTTTTCATCTTAGAGAAGCTCATCAAAGCTGGGGCCATCACCCTTCCTCTCGTGAAACCACACCTTTGGTTTTGACCCTTCTTGCCCCACACCCATGTGGTATAAAGAGCACGACTTCAGTAACTAGCATCGAGTAAAGGGTCATAGTGATTGTAATTACATCACCTTTAAAAACATTATCTAAGAAATGCTCAAGAAAGGTGAGCTAACCTTGGATAATCCTAATGCACCTACCAATCGAACCTACATATCTTCAAAAACCCTTCCCTAATCATGCCCTTCTTCCTCGATCAAATTGAAGAGACTTCAACTCCCGATAGCCATACCAGGAGGTCCATTCTATTTTCAGGTGATACACTTAATGCTGCCCAATTACCTCATATTCCTTCCATGAGGAAATTTTATCCCGAATTCCTCCTTCTACATTAGAACCCACCTCACCTATTCCTCCACCCATGAGGAACACCTTTCACCTCCTTCATCACCCTTAGAGGATTCTTCCATTAATATCAAGAGTATTTCACCTTTGGCCTCTCCACCTAGAGTCGTCACCTCCAGTGCCTCTCTAGCCCACGAGGAGCACCCATCATCTCCTCCACCTATCAAAGACCTAGCAAGATACCTTTTCCTCAAGGTGATCATTCTCCATCAGCTACTCAAGATCTCAGTAGACTTACTTTTGGCTCTCTTACCCACAAAATCCGAAGCTAGCAAATTCCCCATCTCTAAGACAAATTTCATGGGAATTTCTATTAGGTCCTCATCACCTCACCTACAAACATTTTGTTCTCGCATGTAGCGATCACTTAGATTATGTGGATAGAGCCTTAATTTGGGGGAGTCTTTGGATTCATGTCTCAATGTAAATGTAGATGCAACTTGTCGACACTTCCACTATCTACCCAAACATATTTTAGCCATTCGAACCAACCACAACCTCTTCTATCACAACTTCTTCCACGAAACTCGTCATAGCTCAACACATACCCTTACCCATAGCCCAACATACACATAAATCCAAACCCACACATACATTATCTTCCTTGACTAAACCTATTACTACCTTAGGGGTCACCCCAACCACCGGCCTTATTCATCCACCTATCAAACTAGATTTAGCTACATCCTCCAAAGTCAATACAAAACCTACTTTGACACCCAAATAGTAGAGCCAACTCCATAAATCTCGTACTCCAACATCACCGATCACACCTTCTTTACCTTCACCCTCTTCATCTATCTTAGGACCTCGTCTCTCTAACATGGGTAAAAACCCCCACCCACCGATAAACTAAAAATACAGAGCCCATTCCACCATTACAGAACCTCAAACATACCCAAGCGCCTACCATGACTTCCGCCCACATCTACAACATCTTTACTACCCAAACCTCTAATAACATCGATCAACCCTTCACTACCCACGACACATCGTCTCTTTCCCTCACACCTCCGACACGACCTACACTATCTACCTTCACACAAGCACCTCCATTATCCCCATGGGTAACATGCCCCCTTCCACCATCCATCTTTCCCTCTAGATCTCGTGTGCCCGTATCACCTTTACCCAAGAAGGTACAACCTAAGGAAAAAAATCTGCTACCCTCCAATAAGGTAGTAAAAACAACCATACACTCTCCTCGCCAAGGTTAGTCTACCATACCCCTACCCAAACAAACATGACCAATGCTTAAGATCACACCAACACCTAAAACCATAACTCGACCTACTCCCCCTCATGTAAAGACTGTTCCTCTACAATCAGCCGCACCTACACCCAAACCCACCTTCACTTCCAATTGTGATCCACCGTCGTGGTCCTACACCAAAATTTTAACCAACCTCCTTGAAACATATGTCATCACATTACCACCCTCGACCTTATGACCATCTCAAGCCCAAACTAAAGGGGTTTGATGACACCAAAATTTGTGCCTACCATCATGTGCCAGGACACGATGTAGAGAACTGTAAGGATTTGAAAAATGTTCTTATCCAGTTGTGCCCTCCCAAAGAAAACTTTGACGATGACAACCTTCTTGATGAGGACCCCATTTCACCAACACCCATTCCCACAACTTTTCCTCACTTCCTACTATACGACCTAGAATTTTACCCCCACACTCCTAGAACCAATTCCAAGATTTGAAATTAACATGGTTTGCATTAATGACCTCGTCAAACCTCCACCCAAATGTTAATGTGCCCATCTCATCTCACAAATCTCCTTCTTGCCATTGGGCTTTTGCCCTTCGTTTTTCCATACCTTTCATGGCTCACCTACCTCACATACCTCCCCACCCCAGATCAACATGATCCATGTTGCTACCCATGCTCAAAAGGACAAAGGAAAGGAAAAGGAAACTAAATCACCAACCAATCCTATACCCAACATACCATCTACACCCACACCTAAAATCACTATCCGCAGCCCCACATAGCCTATTTCTAATGGGGTCACACACCACGTGATGCTCAAACAACTACACCAATCCCCCTCAAAATGTCCTTAGATGACCTCATCCAAACCTCATAATCCCATCATTGAGGTCTCATGGAGGTCCTATAATCTATTGATATTTTACCCAATGACCCTACACCCATAGCCTCCATTATCACACCCCATCATGTAGCCTCTCACACAAAATTGCCACCTTTATCCATGCCTCAACCTACTCACCAAGTACCCTCCCTTAACTTCTTATAGAAAGAGATCGTACCACACTAAATAGATGATCCATACCCAAATCTCTTCATCTCTATCCACATCAATGATATACATGTACGACGTGTCATGATTGATGGGGGTGCTAGCATTAATATCATTTCATCCCATGCATTCACTCAAATGTGCATACCGATAATTACATGCATAAACATCCTGTCATGTTACGTTCACTCAATGATGCTATCACCTATACACTAGGCACTATCATCCTCCACATTTACGTGGGCCCCACACTATTCAAAGTTATTTTACATCTTAGAGGAGGAATTCTAATATAACCTATTACTTGGTAGACCCTAGATTCATGTCATGGGTTGTGTCCCTTCCACTTTGCATCATTGTGTAAAGTTTGAGCATGAAGGACACACCTATACTATTCTAGCTGATCCATCACCTTTTAAAATATTGAACATGCTTTACCAACCCAATGACGTGCTTATACCCATCAAGGCATCTACCTCCATGACCACTACCACTTCCCCTTACACCTCCACTTAACAATACAACCACTATTGTAATCGCACATGCCTCCTCCATTCCTACCGCTCCAACTTCCATGGCCAAACCATCAGCCTCCCAATCCATTAGCTCCACCTCCATGTCAACCTCTGACACATCATCTATTCCAGCTACCCACATACCAACTATTGATCCCTTGGAAGGCATTTTTCAACACCTCACTTTGGGGGAGTATCACCTATATAGTGTCAACACATTCCTTACTCCACAAGAGTATGGAAGTATTCACCAACACCCTCGTTATAATCACCGTATAGGAGAGCACCTCCTTTATGGTCCTCCCCACCTTCGTACTAGTCTCACTTATGGGGGACTTGATACTACAACTTACACACCGGAACCACCGTCAATAACCCGCCCATTTTCTACTGACCTCTAGTCACTCACCAATCACCATTTCACCCACACCTTCCTACACCGATGTACGTGGAAGGGTTTTGGTTTTGGATTTTATGAGCAAGGTTGCCATATTGTTATTCCATGTACTACCCATAAACATAATGACCATAGTGGTATCGGCTTTGCTAAACCACCTACCAAGAAGGCTTGCATTGAACTCATTGAGGACATTAGCCCTTCTCCATCTTCTTCACCACCATCACCACCTTCACCGATGGAGTCGATGGACCCATAATCCATTCCTCCTAACTATTTTTTTAATAAACACCATCTCCTTAGGGCCTTTGAATTATCAATGTGAGGGCAAGGCTCCCTCCTCTCTTCCCTTCCTATATCTTGAAATGATCGATGATGATACACCTTCGATTAATGTCGTTCAATGCCAGGATGATGAATCTATACTCACCTACCTTGGTGCAGTGAGACTCTTATATTCATTGGTCATTACCATCTCGAGACACAAAACATGTTGAATGAATTGACTATGGAAATCAACATTCATACTTAGGATGACCCGCACATCTTAAAGATCGGCTAATCTTTAGATGTTTGCCCGAGCAGAAGCCATCACTTATTTTCTCAAAGAGCATGACCATGATTTTCTTGGTCTTATGCGAGACATGCCCGGTATTGACCCCACCATAGTGGTTCATAATATCGTAACCATTCCCGATGTGAAGCTCCTCAAACAAATGCTTTGAGGAAAATGCACCCTTGCATTACCCTTCTCGTCAAAGAAGAACTTCAGTGCCTTCTTTCCATTTCCTTCATCTTGCCCATTGATTATCCTCATTGGATTTGTAATAGTGTCCCTATCACTAAGGTGACAGGGGACTCTGCATTTGCACAAATTTCCATGAAATCAATCTAGCTTTCCCAAAAGATGACTTTCCTTTACCTGGTATTGACCAATGGTTGACCCTACCACAGTCACGAGATGCTATCACTCATGGATGGCTTCTTGGGTTATAACCATATCTTGCGTGCCCCTACAGAGATCAACACAAAACCACATTCATCACCCCTTGGGGGACCTTCTGCTATCAAGTCATGCCTTTTGGCCTTAAAAATGTTGGTGCCACATATCAGCAAGCTATGACTTATATCTTCCATGACATCATGCATCAGTATATTAGAAGATTACGTGGATGATATTCGGCCAAATCTAAACACTTGCTTTGAGCACCTCACCGTCCTAAAAACCATATTTCACCTCCTTATTAAATATTATGTCACCTTCAACCCAAGAAGTGTGTCTTCATGGTTCTCTCGGAAAACTCTTGGGTTTATCATGTTTCTCTATGTGGTCTAGAAGTTGACCTGCTAAAGTCAAGGCCATTCTAGAAATTCCTCCATCCACTAATGTTAGGCAACTCCATAGCCTACAAGGTAAGTTGTAGTCTATTTGTTGTTTCATTTCACAATTTTTTGAGCGATGTCAACCATTTCATCACCTTCTCAAGAAGGATGTCTTCTTTCAATGGGATGAAGATTGCCACAAAGATTTTGAGGCCTTAAAACAATACTTTCTTCAACCCCCATACTCATTCCACCTAAAGATGATCAACCTTTCTACGTATACATCTCAGCTACGATCACTCTTTGGGGCCATGCACACTCATCGTGATGAAAATACGGGAGCGGTATTTTATTACATAAGCCATACTCTTTTGACTACGAAACCTGATACACCCATCCTGAAAAACTTTTCATAGCCTTAGTTTTTGTTGCCACCAAACTATGTCATTACCTACTCAACCACAAAACCTATGTTGTGACCAACATTGACCCCTTACACTTCATGTATGCAAACACTTAGCAAAATCAGTGTGTTCCACACATTGGCTTATGCTTTTAGCTGACCTCGACCTCAAATTCATCCATCAAAATTCCATTAGGGGCCAACCGATCACTAACCAATTGGACGATGCACATATTTCTGGGGATCAAGCCTCTAATTTTGACTTTCTAGATGAGTCAATTACTACCCTTTCCTGGATGAACCCACTTACCAAATGACACTCTTCTTCAATGGTTCTAAGTGTCAGCATGGGGGTGGGGCAGGAGTTATCCTCATTCCCCTTGATGGTGAACCCATGCCTTTGTCTTTCAAACTTGATTTTGATTGTACCAACAATATTTCCGAATACGAAGCACTCGTACTAGGTCTCCAAGCTACCTACACCCTAGATGTCAAATCAATCAACATCTTTGGTGATTCTCAATTAGTCATAAACTAGGTCAATGGTATATACCAATGTCGTAATGAGATACTTCAAAAGTATAAACATCATGTAGACATACTTTTGATGATAATAATGGTATAGCTTAGATACCAAATGATAGAATAGAATAAGATTGCAATGACCAAAGAGGGACGGAAGCCTCACAAATATTATTGATCATGAAATCAGATTACATTACAATGCAAGAGCTGTAATATTTATAGATATTAGATAGCCTCATATGGATAGACATGACACCCTAGTAGACACCAACTATGAGATGATAAGACCCATCTCACATGCACATGTAATTACTACTAATACCAATATTGAATGTTATCCAACATAACAATATTGAATGCAAGTCACTAGACTAGAGTGCACATGTTGCACATTATTAAATAAAAGACAATGTAATAAAATGCAATAAATATGCCTATGCTAAATTATGCTAACATTCCCCCCCTTAATTTTGCATAGTTTCCAATGAAGTGGAGAGGAACTCTCTGAACAGTGTGAATTTGTCACGTGCAAGTGACTTAGTGAAAACATCTACCTTCTGTTCAGCTGTAGGACAGAAATGGAGCTGTATGTTGTGCTTCAAGACATGCTCACGTATGAAATGAACCTGTACTTCAATATGCTTGGTTCTCTCATGAAATATTGGATTTCAAAAAGCTTTAGAACTCCTTCATTATCAACATATACTGGAGTAGATTTCTGTTGTGGTAGACCAATTCCTTCCAGTATTCGACATAGCCATATTGCTTCACAAACAGATTCACCTACACTCAATACTGCTTATAAAAGAGCAAGAAACAAAGTTTTTTTGCTTCCCCATGATATCGAGTCCAGATCCCATAAAGAAGATGAAGCTTTGATGTTGACTTCCTATCATCCATGTTTCTGCCGCATGATCTGAATCGAATATCCTGTCAAGAAGAAATTGTCATTCTTCTTGTACTCTGTGACCAAGGTCAACTTGTACCCTTTATATATCTTAGTATTCTCTTTGTTGCTTTCCAATGACATATTTTTGGTTCTTGCATGAAGTGTTATAAATAGCTAACTGCAAAGCTGATATCTAGTCTAGTATATGTCAAGTAAATGAGACTCCCGATCAACTGCCGATAGAGAGTTGCATTCACCGGTGGTGATGGATCGGAACGAGATAACTGAAGTCTCACTTCCATAGGTGTAGCAATAGGAGTGCAGTCCATCATCCTGAATTTCTCGAGCGTTGTCTTGGTGTAGTTCAACTGTGACACAAAGATATGATTCTCTTTTTGCCATACTTCCAACCCAAGACAATAGTGCAAGAGCCCGAGATCTGTCATGTCAAATGATCGATTAAAATCCTTCTTTATTACATCGATCATCTTCACAGAACTACCTGTAATGACTAGATCATCAACATAAACAACCACAATGACAATCTACCCCCTTTCTTTTTGAGGTAGAGATTTGGGTCATAAGGATTCCTTTCGAATCCATGACTTATGAGATGCTCATCAATTTTGATGTACCATGCCCGGTGCCTGCTTTTTAGGCCATATAGAGATTT
The DNA here is from genome assembly GCA_018340775.1 of Taxus wallichiana var. yunnanensis. Taxonomy (NCBI): domain Eukaryota; kingdom Viridiplantae; phylum Streptophyta; class Pinopsida; order Cupressales; family Taxaceae; genus Taxus; species Taxus wallichiana. The sequence goes on along the minus strand of CM031244.1, from coordinate 656,702,917 downwards.
TATGAGTCTGCATACCATCATCTCTTTTCCTAGTATTACATAACCCTCTGGCTGAGTCATATAGACTTCTTCTTGCAAATCTCCATTAAGAAAGGCACTTTTCACATCCATTTGGTGGACTTTCCAACCAAATTGTGCAGCTAGAGCAAAGATCATCCTGATTGTCTTGATCTTGGCTGTGGGAGCAAATGTCTCCTCATAATCAATGCCTTCTTGTTGTGCATACCCCTTTGCTACAAGCCTTGCTTTATACTTGTCAATAGTCCCATCTGATTTGTACTTAGTCTTGAATATCCATCTGCATCCAATGGGTTTCTTCCCTGGTGGAAGGTCGACAAGTTGCCATGTGTTGTTCTTCATCACTGACTGATACTCTGAATCCATGGCATCTTTCCAAGCTTTTGATTGTAGGGCTTCCTGAACTGTAGATGGCTCAACTGTTTCAACAACTCTGCTCATTAGGGCATAATTGACCTCTTCACAAGCTTATTGCGAGTTCTAGGTCCGTGGATTGGATGATGTGCTAGGTGCTTCATCCAAATTTTCATCTCTTATTAATTGAGTATACCATTTAGGTAACTTATTAGCTGTTCCATTGGATTGTGGTGGATCCAAGTTTTCACCATCATCCAATTCATCACTATCATCTTCAGTGGGAACATCAAATTCTTGTCTTCACAAGAGGTGTATTCTGCATGTTTGTTGAGTCGTTGAGTGGAGCATCTGCTTGTTTCTTCTCAAAGAACTCAACATACCTACTTGTGTATACTTTCTTCGCTTTTGGATCCCATAATCTTTACCCAAGTGCTTCTTCACTGTATCCAATGAATATCAGTTTCTTAGCTTTCATATCCAACTTGTTCCTATTCTTCTTAGGTATGTGCATGCTAGCTTTACACCCAAATACTCTTAGGTGTGTAATTGATGGTTTCCAATTTGACCATGCTTCTTGAGGTATCACTCCTTCAAGAGCTACTGTGGGCACTTTGTTCAACAAATAGACTACAGTTCTTGCAGCTTCTGCCCAAAATGTCTTTGTTAAACCTGAGTTGTCAATCATACATCGCACCATTTCCATGATAGTACGATTCCTTCTCTCAACTATACCATTATGTTGTGGTGTGTGAGTAGGAGGCATTTGTCTATGAATCCCATGAGCTTCCAAGTAAGTCTTGAACTCATTGCTTGTGAATTCCCCCCCTCGATCTGAGTGGAGAGTTTTGATCTTGTGACCAACTTCATTCTCAACAAGTGCTTTGAACTTCTGAAATGTCTCAAAGGCTTGACTCTTGTTTCTTAGACAATATATCCACATCTTTCTTGAGTAGTCATCAACACAAAGCATGAAGTATTGACATCCAAAATGACTTGGTTGCATGGGCCCACAAAGATCGGTGTGCACCAATCAAGCTTTCCTTAGCTCTATATGTGTTCTTTTGGAAGGGTACTCGTGTTGCTTTCCAAATTAGGCAAATGTGACACTTGTCGTTGTTGTGCTTGAGTGTAGGCAATCCTTTCACCATGTTTCCCTTTTGAAGTTTTTGGAGATAGCCAAAACTGATGTGACCATATCTACGATGCCATAGTTCTCAGATTGCGTGTCTTTGGCCACTAGAGCTTGATCATCCTTGTGGACAAAATCAAGTTAGAACATGCGTCCCACATTGAGGCTCTTGCTACAATCTTGGAACCTCTTGACTAATCTCTTATCAAGCACACTTTTTCTCCATTATTACTATTAAAATCTAACTTCAAGTTGTGATCAAGGAGTTGACTAACGCGATAGAAAATTCTTGGTCAACCTGTACATACAATACATTTGTGATTTTTCACGGTCATGCTTTCCAAGAGGTAGTGAAATGTTTCCAATCCCTTGACATTTGTATGATGAGTCATCACCTAATCACACATGGTTCTTGTTAGGTGAGTCACGCAAAGGTGTGTAGAACCAATCCTTACGTCCGAGTCATGTGTCGAGTTGCACCCGAGTCAACATATAAGATATCTTGTGTGGACTTGGTTTCTTCATCAAATTGAGTAGAATACATGTGGTTTCCTTCATCCTGAATCATCCTCATGTTCAGCAATGTACCCTTGTTGTTTGGGTTTTCTTTGCCAATTACCATTTTTCTGCCCTTGATTGTTGTTGTTGTTGGACTTCCCTTTATTTGAATTATTGTTACCCTGTTGGTTATTGGGTTTTGAATTGCTTGATGAACCCTTTTTGTAGGAATTGTACCAACAATATTTGATGTCATGTCCCCCTCTATTGCAAATGGGACACTTCTTGGTGTTGTCTCGTTGACTTTGATTTTGTTGGGACTTCTTGTTATTAGACTGAAATCTCCCCTTTCCTTTATGATTGGAAGATACTTTTTTTCTCATCTTCATGATCTTTGTTGTTCATTTCCTCTTCTTGTTGGAGTAGATTGACCAACTTCTCAAAGGTGACTGTGTGTTCACTCATATTGATAGTTGTCACAAAGATTCTGTAGGAAGGAGGAAGTGCTTGCAACACAATTGGTACGAGGTCTTCATCACTTATCTCTTTTCCCAATGCCAATAGAGATGCCCTCAAAGTAGCAACTAGTCTCAAAAAACTTCAACCTTCTCATTGTGCTTGAACTTGAGAGTATGCAGTTGTGATAGTAGGTTGAGGATGTCATTCTTGTTCTTTTCCTCATAGACTGTGCTCAACTTATCCCATGCATCCTTGGCCGATGTGGCATCTCTAATGTGGGGTTGCACATCGTCTGTTACACTAAACAAGATGATCAACTTGGCCTTTTGATTGGCCTGTCAAATTGAACTTGTTGTCTTCCATCATAAAGTGATCTTGTTGTTTTCCATCTACAACTGTCCATAGGTCTTTAAACTCAAGTAACACCTTGATCTTCGGTTTCCATGTAACATAGTTGTCTCCTCTAAGCAGTTGTGAATCTGACAAGAAGAACTTTGGTGCTTGTGCACCCATTTCTGCAATCTAAATTTCTGAAACTCTAATTTCTCGACAAAAGGTAAGGCTCTTATCACTCCAGGTTTATGGTCTCCTCTCAATATACCGTCGGCCGATATACCAAACCTTTCTATATACGCTCCTTCTCGATATACCCATCGGTACATGGAAGAAGATCACCCTTTCAATATGCCCGTCGATCTGAAAAGAGGTGTTAACGTGCACGTGAAAGAATTTAGTACGTGGTACTTAGACAAGATGATGAGAGGGGTTTGTGCAAGCACAAATGGATGAGAGGGCTCAAATGTGTGTGTATTGTGCCCTTATTACTCCCGTCAATTTTATAGGTTCGATGCCTAGACGACGTTTAGGCAGCTATGTTAGGTGTTAAGTGCAGTAGTAGTCGACGGCATCACCCGTAAGCACTTCTCAGAGGCACCGTATATACCGAAACGCTGCTATGAGATCAAACATCTCGTGTGATAGAACCAAACATAAAATAAAAAATTGTACCTTTTTTTTTCACTTTATGCACCAAGATTAGTACAAAATGCTCCAAAATTACATTGAAATGAAGTTTTTGTGTCCCCCCTCTTTACAAAAAAGGGTTTAGAATCACAAAATACACAATTTAGGCCAAAATATTTTTTTACCCCAATAGGTGTTTTTCCACTAAATTTAGCGATGGCTCTAAATGTGTTTAGTGAGCTTCTAAATTTGGAAATCTCCCAAAATTTATTAATTTCTCCAAATTTTCCAAAAAAATAATTTAAGAAAAATATGGAGAGAGTGGGAATTGAACCGACTGTTTGTTCCCAAAATCCAAACAAACAATCAATATTGTTTTCACCTTTTCTCACAAAATGTGATCTAGGGTTTTTCTACAATTTTGACAGAAGCATCATACAATAGTTTTCTTGAAACATACAAAATTTCAGAAGAATCAGAATCTTGGTTTTTTGAGATCTTACCAATTTACCAGCTAGATCTTATTTTTTTCGAAAAAATGATCTAACTTGTACAGACTTTTCGTCATATTTAGAGGCCGAATCTGAAGATGATGTAAACTACAAAGTTGTGTGCCTCCTTATCTTTCCAGAAAAAAACATCACATCAATCCGACATTGTATGAAAAATTTATGTCCTTTTTTCTAAGAGCTATCTGCTGGAATTTTGTTGACGGGACTACTTCAACCTTTGCTCCCGAATTCTTCACACCTCCACTTTCAGATCTGATTTTTTTTTAGATATGATCTTTTTTTCCTTTAAATATGCAAATTTTTTTCTAGATCTCTCTCCTTTTTTTTTTAAGATCTTTTTTTTTCACAATTTTTTTTTTTTTTTAGATCTACAATTTTTTTCAAGATCTTTCTCCTTTTTTTTTTAAAGATCTCCAAATCTGAAATATTCCGCCAATATGTTAGATCAATTGGCTATACCAATGACTAATAAAAAAATTTACCTTCCAAATAAGTGGATAGGTCAAATTTTAGTTGAGAGATGCTTGGAAGGAATGGAGGTTGTGAGATGCTTCAATGGCTCTCCTTTGATGCAGATCTTCTTCTCCAATGGATCCTCTCCAATAGTGCTCCTCTTCAACCTTGCTTGGATAGAACCTGCTCTGATACCAAATGATAATAATGGTATAGCTTAGATACCAAATGATAGAATAGAATAAGATTGCAATGACCAAAGAGGGATGGAAGCCTCACAAATATTATTGATCATGAAATCAGATTACATTACAATGCAAGAGCTGTAATATTTATAGATATTAGACAACCTCATATGGATAGACATGACACCCTAGCAGACACCAACTACGAGATGATAAGACCCATCTCACATGCACATGTAATTACTACTAATACCAATATTGAATGTTATCCAACATAACAATATTGAATGCAAGTCACTAGACTAGAGTGCACATGTTGCACATTATTAAATAAAAGACAATGCAATAAAATGCAATAAATATGCCTATGCTAAATTATGCTAACATTGACTACCTTTGACCGCTACGCCCTTTAAATTGTCCCATGTTCAACAAAAAAATTTGTAGATACCATGGCCTCCTTGGCTTCTCAAATACCGCTTCGTTTGTTGATTCGAAAATCTTTGTCACCATACAATGACTCCAATCACCATCTTATTTACCTCGCACATTTACTCTATCGAACCGTCATCCCTAGACCCAAGCGACCTTTAGTATAAACAAGACTCTAACTATATTTCTCTCTTTATCTTACCTCCCCGATCTCACTCATAATGGACAACACACCTTCCTTAAAAAGGTCTCTCGTTACGTCATCATGGGGGCCTCCTCTATAAGAACGGATTTGATGGTATTATCTTACAATGCCTCATGAGTTCTAAATTCCTTATACCATTAAGGAAGTTCATGATGGCATATGTGGAGGTCACTTCAAAGGGCCTTGTTGTTGTTAAGTATTCTTTTCCTAGGCTATTACTTGATGACCCTTAACCATGATTGTTGCAACTACATCAAGCATTGTGTAAAATTATAACAACTTGCCAACCTTCATCATACACCAAGTCATGCCTTAAAGGTTGCCCATGACCTTTGACCCTTTTCTCAATGAGGTTTGGATCTTGTTGGAGATATCAATCCCTTTCTTCCCAACGACATCAATGGATCATCACCACTACTGAATATTACACCAAATGGGTTGAATCCATACCTCTCATCTCTATGAAAGCCAAGAAAATATGTGAGTTCATCAATCATCACATCATTTGTCACTTTGGTGTCCCTCATCACCTCATCACTGATAATGGTAAATAATTCAAAAATAAGACCTTGCAAAAACTTTGTGATGCCTTTGGCATTCAGCTAAGTTTCTTGTCACCTTATTACCCATAAACCAATGGCCAAGCTGAATCCACTAATAAAACCTTGAACAAAATTCTCATGAAAGTGGTTAACGATACTAGGAAGGACTGGCATACACACATTCCTTTTTCCCTGTGGGCATACCATACTAGTATTCACACTTCCATTGCCGATACACCTTTTCTCGGTCTACAATACGGAGGTTGTTACGCCTCTCAAGTCTAAATCCCCTCACTCCAAATTTCTCTTCATGATATGATAAATGATGATGACTTTTGTCGGGACCATTTAGCACAAATTGAGTTATTAGGCGAACGTCATCTTAATGCTCTTGATCATCTTCAAGTTTACCAAAACATATCAAACGTGCCTACGAAAAACATGTCCATGAATGAACTTTCCAAGTTAGTGACTTTGTCCTAAAAGAAAATCAACATGTAACCAAAGCAAAAAAAAATTAAACGGGCCAAATTTGCTCCTAATTTCCTTTTACCATACATCGTGACCCATACTTATGGATCAAGTGCTTATCGTTTATCTTCACTCGATGGTAAACCCGAACTTGAGACCTTAATGCTTTACATCTTTGATGATTATACTATTGAGTTTTAGTCCTACCTCACATTTTGCCTCTTTCCATGCTCATCCCTTGAGCACTATCAACTTCTTACACCTCACCAATGATTAAACAAGAATTATGTGTGTACCCATCACTTGTTATCTCCTCTTGAATATGTCTACCATGGCGCCGCACATACCATGATTCTCAAGGATACTTTTTATATGTTCTTAGATGAGATCCAATGGTCGTTTCACCCTGCTTTATGAACAAGAATCCTATTCTTCACCTTGGTCTTTTCCATGAATTCAAAGCCCTAACATGGGATCCAACTCCTTGAGTCAAACTTCCAATAAAATGATGACTCCCTCGGAAGGACATCTTCCTCTCTGCAATCACTACTATAAATAGATTACTCCCTTGAAGGACAACTATGTAAAGCTCTTTCCAAAAAAAAGTGAGAGAATTTAAAGCTTCCCGCATTGATCAACTTCACGAAGACCTCAAGGAGTTAATTTCCTCATCCCATATAGACTTCCTACATCGACCAATCTATCTCAAATATCACTCAACATAGAAAACCTTTTAGTCATGGACTTGCCCATTGTGACCTTAGATCTCTTTCCCAAAGAGCATACTACATCATACCATATAAAAATTAACCACCTTTCACCCCTCTCACCATCGCGCTCCCATTTTGTACCGCCTCAAGTGACCTATTGGAAACCATGACATTTGGTGATCATGTGACTACTTTTCACCCTTAGAACAATCAATCATATAATTCCTTTTAGGGTATTACGTCCATCACCTCCTCCAAGGTATGACCTACTTGGTATGATCCTAACCAATCAGGCATATTTCTTGCCCCCTCTTATCTTTTATCCTTCTTTATTATGTATTGATTATCTTATACAGGACTTGGTCCTCGACGCTTACCTTTGGGGTAATCTTCTTCTTCTACCACAATCGAAATCACCTATACCAATTTGCCCACAACTCACCCATACCTAGTAGACCTAAACTCAAATCATGCCTACGACCTACCATCTCATTCTCATATCTCCTCATATTCTTCCCTAGATTATGGGAGAACTACATCGGCTTGAGGTCCCTTTTTTCGGGACTATGTAGGTAGCACTCTCGAGGGCATAGGGCCCTTGGAGGTTAGCTCAACCACTCTCTACCCTAACCCATTCATCTTTCATATTCCTAAATCACATTCTACCCTACTTAGTTTCCTTTTTATATCAAAAATTGGAAATTAAACCAAACAAACAACAAGTTTCTTAACATTTTTATCATCATCACAACATACATTTATTATGACTACCATTTCTCTACCATCATCATGCATGTATTATAAAACATCTTAAACATGACCCATATCATCATTCATTGCACAAATTAATGAATCACAACCTCAACCAATTTAAACTCAACCATGCCTATGACCTAACTCAACCATGCCTAACACCAACCTGACTCAACCATGCCTATGACTTAACTCAACCAACCATGCCAACCATGCCTGACCTAACTCCACCATGCCTAACACCAACCTAACTCAACCATACCTATGACCTGACTCCACCATGCCTAACACCAACCTGACTCAACCATGCCTATGACCTAACTCCATCATGCCTAACACCAACCTGACTCAACCATGCCTAACACACCTATCACTCATCCATCTATGCATAAACAATCACAGTCTATCAACATCAAATCCTCCATCTCATCGTATAAATATGGATGTCCATATAATATACATGAATATCAAATACAATGTATCTCTCCAAAACTCTCGTACATCCTCACTCTCTGCGGCGTGCGAGGTTGGTATATGATCAAAAATAAAAAGCTCTCATACATCCTCACTCTCTACAAAGACATAGGCCGGTATATGATAAAAAAATAAAAACTCTCAAACATCCTCACTCTCTTCGGCATGTAGGCTAATATATGATCAAAAGTATAAAAATATCGGCACAGAGCTAGTATATATCAAAAATCAAAACTACATAAAAATTGAGGGCCATATATCAGAGATCATCACGGAAGACATCCTCCATATCTATCTTGCCTATCCCCTATGCCTCCTCGGCCCCTGTCTGGTGTCCTGCTAACATCTCCCCACCCATCATGGGTAGTGGCTAGGTCCCTACTGGTACATCAACTAAAACTAGCCTTCGTGAACTAGTGGCCTCACCCTGACCATGTCTTGGGGCTCGATGGCCCACTATGTTCTCCATGATGTGGGTGTGTGATCTGGTCTTCTCGCTAGAGGCTTGCTATGCCCTGTACTTGGCATACGATAGACAATCAATCCCTTCCGCCATCAGTTGGTCTTGATAGTACTTGGCCTCCTCTCTCGTGTCCCATAACCTAGATACAGGTACTATTTTTGGTGGCCCCATCGGCCTCTGACCTTGTACCTATCCTACAAGACCCTATCTCACCTGCATGTAAACCGGGACCATTTCCCGGTGCACATGGTGACCCCATCAGCCTCTACTCTTGTGCCTATATCTAGGATTGTATGGCCCCATATATGAATGTGCCATGGCTAATTGGCCCTATAACCTTCTCACATATTCCTATAGGGCAGCCACCTAACCCTCATCATCATCTCCATCTCCACCTTGGTCCATCAAGGCCCGAATACTAGCCACTGTGCATACGCAACTCGGAAAACTCCACCTCCGAACTAGCTAACTACCCTTGCACCATCCCCAATTGGGTAATTACGGTTGCAGACTTGATCCTGTAGGGCATCTCTCTACACCATGATAGTGGCTAAATCTAGTTGCCCCGACCTAGGTGGTACTGCTCATAAATGAGATACCCACCACTATTTGTATATTTATTTCACTATGGAATCATCAACCGTCGGTTTACCACTGCTCCTCCTACCCTATGATCATTATCAGTTGTGGTAGAGGCAATGGCCTCTCCATGTCATCTCTCTTGTACTGTGGGAAGGGTGGAGGTATGTCTTGTAGCAGCCCAAACTGCCATCTAACCCTGTCAACTAGGATCATCTCGTGCTCCCCGGCACGGTGCCCCTCTATCCATCTCAGAATCGAAGGCCTTTTAGCTCATCATGTATCTACATGTATGAGGGATAAGCGACATATGGTATCCATGTAATGTCCACTCCCAGACAAGCCCTCCAATAGATGCCTGTAGTATGCTACATCATGTGTAGCCCTCTCTGATCGAAACTCTCCAATCACGGGCACCCATCACCTGTACCCCACCCAAACCAATCTTGGTAGAAATGCATCTTCTCGGGAATACCCACTGGCTGCACATAAACTATGTGCACATAGGCCCAACAAAGATGTAGTAAAAGGTGTAGCATAGGCTAAACTGTACGCAGATACCCATACGCCCATAGCTCTTTGTATAACTACACCAAGAATGCTAGTGCCTAGGAAAAGTAGGTCTGATCCATCACCATGTCATGTAAAACCCCCATTAGGGAGTGGGGAAATATCCCACCCTCTGCATCCGGTAGTGTGAAATAGCACACTACCTCCATCAATAAAACAACTAGCCTCGTCTCCTCTAGACGGGCTAGGTACATCCCCCCATAACTCAAGTTGGCATTATAGAACATCATATCTTCTAGTCCCTCCCCAAAAACTGTCAGCATAAACTCCTCCAAGGGCTTAGAGGATATTGAATACACTTGTGTCCCCAGGTATTGGTAACCACGGGATCCTAAACACATCCTTCGGGTGGTGACTATCATCTCACCCTGCCAATAGGTGGAACATGTTGGTTGGGCTTGAATCCCATCTATCGATGAGAGTGACCATCGACTTAGATTCTAGACTACATTTCGATAGTGCCGGACCTAATCAGGCCCACCTCTTCCACATACTACAACTCCTCAACTATCACCGGTCTCGCACTCTCAAAGTATGGGTGACACCTTTATCTCTCATCTCAGTGATCGATCTCTCCCCGCATCTAATACAAACATCAAATTAATCTACCTTCATCATACCCACACTCACCCTCAACACCTCACCTATACCCACTATCTCACCTCTTTCTTTATTCCTAACCTACCTTCCTATCACATTTCTATCTCCCCCACCCTCACCCACTATCATTTCCCCATACCCATTTTTACCCCTTCTTACACTGCTGGGTTTTTTACCAACACACCCTATTCTACCCTTCCCTATCTCACCCACTTTACCTAGGGCCCTTTCTTCCCCTTTTCTCTAAAACTTGACTGGTTACAGTGATCTCTAATAGACCCGGTCACCCCTAAACTAGCATCGGTCACCTGTTTTGTGACCGATACCGATTTGACCCTACCGACACCGGCTAACCCCGACCAACACTAGTCACTATCGCGGTGAAAGCTATGACCCCCAAACCCTCCCCTCTAAAAAAATCCCTCTCCTAACTCTTCTACCCACCCATTCTCACCTACACTTCCCCTCAACCCCATCCCACCCCCTATTCACCCACTTACCTCTCTCCCCGACTCCTACCCAATTTACCCTCCCACATTTCAAATTTCATTTCCCCCCCACACACCCAATATTTCAAAACCCGACCTATCACCTAATCTATCTCACAAAACATAGAAAGGGTTTGACACTTACCTCATCATGTTTCGTCACCATGGTGGCACATCTATCCGTTACACCAGTGGCCCACCCGATCCCTCTCCGGCCTCTACCATCACCAATCTATCACCTCCCCTCCAACCAATAAAATCAACCATTCTAATCTCGTGGACCTACCTATCTACTACAAATAACCCACTATGTGGCTCGCCCACTCAGTCCCTAGTCTCTCTCTCTCACTTTCCACCTTTTCTCTTTTTCACTTGTCATTTTCACAATTTGTAAAGAGACAAATGATTTGAAAAAATGTGGATTTTTCTTTTTATAACATCCCCGACCCTAACCGATTGTTTCACCTTTTTCTTAGATCATTTATTTGAAGTGTTGATGAAATAGATAGGGTAATAGGCGTAGGAGGAATACTTGTTCAAATGTTGGTTGATGGGTTGTTGCACGCGTATGACTTCCGGATCCACAACTGATCGTGAGAGCTTCCTTTTAGCTAGGAGGAACTACCTGTAATGAAAACAAGACCACTAGAAGGAATTAAACAATATGGGAAGTGAACTACCTAGCGTATGCTAGATCCGGGAAGTATGATACTTCCTAGATGGTTTTCATTCCATTTTTTAAACAATTTAATTTGTAAACAAAGTAAATCCTATTATTATTATTATTATAAAAACATAATAAGAAAAATAGATCTAATTTAACAAGTTAAGGTAGAATAGAATCAAAGGTTAAATGATTGGTTCTGGGTCTTTGTATGTCGATAAAGGTCTCAGGTAGATCACAGGTGAATGAGGGTGAGATGAAATTAGGTGGGTAGGTCTCTGTTCTAGGTTGTGTGGGTAAATACAAAGATCGGTGTCGGTCGAGGTGACCGATGGCGGTGGTTAGGTATAATCGGTGCCGATTCTTGAGATCTAGAAATGTCATAGAACAAGCTATGGTCTCCTTTTGATTGCACAAATGACTTTGGTGGGTTGAGATGAGGTATTGGGTTACTGGAGTAGGCTTTTGTGAGGTTTTAATGGGTATATGGAGGTGAAAATGTCAAAAAAGGTCAATAGGGGCAAGATAAACAATGGATGATAAAATGATGATGAAATGAAATAAACCAGGAAAGTATGATGTTATACTTACTTGGATTCCATTCTTGAATGCTATGTGTGAGGGATGGAGGTGTTGATGATGGGTTTGAAGGTTGTAAGTGATCACCAATTGAAGAAAATATTCTGCATGGGCTGCATGTACACTCCTCTTTGCTTGGATAGATCAGATCATGGCTGGGATGGTTGTGTAGGAGAAGATGCTCAATCTCCTTCCTTGGATGTAAGTTTTCACTAGAATTTTCTCTCTGAAGATGTGTTATCTCTCTGAGATGTGTTCTTTCTCATCAAATTTTTCCCAATGTTTGCCAACCTTGAGAATAAGGTAGTTTAGGGGTTAAAAGGGGTAACCGATGGTGGTCCAACTTAACTAGCGACGGTTAGGGGTAATCGACGTCGGTCAAGGTGGGATTTCCTAGGTTTACTAAACTAGGAGATCCTCCTATTTTGTTGGATCTCATGTCCATTATCCTATGGATTAGACTGGGAGCTTCTTGTGAGCATGTAGGAATGTGGTTAGAGGGAATGTAGGCATTGATTTTTAGGGTTTGGGTAAGTCTTAGTTAGTTATGGCAACTTACTAAGAATAGGTCTTAGGTTGAGTTGGCTTGGTGAGGTGTCTAAGTGAAGTGTATGTGTGGATATTATTTAAATAAAATATTCAAATAATAAATATAGTGAGGATAATGCATTAATTTAATTAAATTAATTAAATTAATATTAGTGGGGTGAAGGGGGTCATGGCTAGGTAAATGTAATAAAGGGTGCTTATTTGTCGAGGGACGAAAGGGGAGTGTGACCTAATTTTAGTGTCTACATTTTTCCCCTTTTTGTTGCATAGCTTGTATTGGTAAGTGATGCTAACAAAAATAAGATGTGGTTGCCCCATGTGTGGGTGAAGGTGATCCCCCTCAAACCAGGAACTGATGAGGTAGCAAGCTGAAGCGGTAAGTGGTTTGATAAAAGGTAAATGTGAGGAAAAGGAAAGTGGGTATAGGGGAAAAGGGTGAAAGGTCTACTTAGGCAATCTAGGTAATGGGTTAGGGTCACAGGTAGCAATAGTCAAATGCACATGCACATGTATAAACTCTGCACATCTACGCTATCGGGTTGAAGAGTAGGAAAACTCTACATCGTCTAAGGTCGATAGGTTTATCCGAACAAGGTTAAAGTGAATCTAGTATCCAAGGTATAGGATATGGTCAAGAAACAAAATGTAGGTTAGGTGCAGGAATGTTTAGGTATGTTCCGGTACACCAAAGGTAGGGTCAGGATAAATGCGTCATGGCAATAGGCTAGGTAAGGTCATTAGGTCAATCAACACAGGTAACAATGCCACAAGGTATAATGAACACATGAGGTCAAACATCACTAGCGATGGTCCAGGTATAAATATCTAGGTCACGACACAGGTAAGGACAAGGTAGGGATAAAAGAATAAGAAGTCCCCAAAGGAGGAAAAATGGAGGTATGAAGTGATAAGGTCACGAAAAGGTAAGGTAATGGGTTGGGTAAATTGTGGAGGTGGGGTGGGTATGAGTCTAAGGGGAGTTTAGGTCATTTTAGGTTGGGTAAAAGGAGTAGGGGTGATGTTTATGAAAAGGGGGTTTGGGAAGTACAAATTTTTCCGCGGTTGGACCGGCATCACTCAAGCTTAGCCGGTGTCGGTTGGGAGGTAGAATGGTATTGTGTCACCAAATGGTGGTGATGCTAAGTGGTAACCATGGTTGGTAAAGAGAACTGGTATCGGTCACCAAACAGGTGACCGATGCCGAGTTTAAAGGTGACCAAAGTCGGTTAGAATAAACCGGTACCTAGTCAGGATTTTAGGCACAAGGGTGCAAAAGTGATGTAGGTTAGGTAGTTGAGATGGGTAGGGTAAAAATAGGGTGGAGGGTAATGATAATTGGTGAATATGGTCATGGTAAATAGGATTAATGTTGTGCTTGGATTAGATGTAGGGGAGATCACAGTTACATATGCGGGACAGGGTTCCACCTCTACTGGTGACATTACGTGGCTTAGTGACCCCTTTGGAGCTGTAGCACATGGAGGTAGTGGGCTTGAGTGGGATTCGATGCTACTGACATGTTGTTTGGTAGCCTAGCTTGATGGTCGCACTCATCGATAGATGGGACTCCACGACCAACACGTTCCACCTTTCGACGGGTGAGATGACTATCACCCTAGAGGACATGTTCTAGATTTTGTGGTTACCCATATTGGGTGCCTAGGTTTACTCTATCTCCTCCGAGGCCTCAGAGGAGCTGATCGGGATAGTTTTTGGTGAGGGGGTGGTGGATTTGAGATTCCATAGCCACTAGTTTGAGCTATGGTGAGATGTACCTAGCCCATCCGGATGAGACGAGGCTAGTGGTTCTATTGATGGAGGTAGTGTGCTGCTATGCACTACCAAATGTAGAGGGTGGACACTTTCCCGATCACTGATGGGGGTGCTCCATGATATGATGGTGCATGAGACATGCTTTTCTTGGGCACTAAGCATTCTTGGTGCAACTATACAGAGAGTTGTGGGCATATATAGGTGGTTGTATAGGTTTAGCCTATGTTATACCTTTATACTACACTATTGGGCCTATGAGCACATAGTTTATGTTTGACCTATAGGGATTCCCCGAGTAGATGAATTTCCCATGATGTGTGTGGTGGGATACAAGAGATGGGTGTTGATTGTAGGAGAGTGGAGATCGAATAGGTGACATATGATGTGGCCCATTTTCGATTAATTGTTGGAGGGTTGTCCAGTGGACATTATCTGAGGCCATATGTGGATTCCCCTCATATATGCACATGCATGAGAGAGCTAGTTGAGCTCCAGCTAGAGAGAGTGGATATAGGGTTATTGCCATGCCGGGAGGATGAGATGATCCCGGTAGACAGAGTCGAGGTCCAGGCGATTCGGGCTTGTACAAGATATTCCTCTGTCCTTCCCACAGTATCAGAGAGATGATGTGGAGAGGCCTCTACCTCTACCACAACCTACAATACCTATGGGGAGGAGGAGTAGCTAGTGGATCAGTGGATAATGATGACATATGTATAGATAGGTACACATGTAGTGGTGGGTGGCTCGATTATGAGCCATACCACCTAGAATGGGGCAACCTGACTTAGCTACCATTACAAAGCAGTGAGAGACACCCCTACGGGGTAGGTAGTGATGCTTTATCACACTAGATAGGTATACTACAGACACATACAAAGGAGGGTCGAGAGGTAGAGGTAGTAGAGCTATGAGTATAGGTGGCGTCTGCAGGCCCGAGATGGCGAGGAGGAGGATGGAGGAGATGGAGGAGTGGTCATAGAGATGAGATTAGGTGGTAGCCTTACTGGCTCAGGTGGTAGGTTTATAGGGCTAGTTGGCCACATCTCGAGCATGATTAGGCCTTACAGGCCCAATATAGGCACAAGGGCAGGCACCATATAGACAGGGGGGGGCACCACCATAGGCATAGGGAGCTGGTCCCAGTTCACAGCTAGCGTAGGGTAGGTCACTATAGGGGCAGGTTTAGGGTCCGAGACCTATGGGACCACCACAGACCGTGCCTGTATCTAGGTTACGGATGCCCTAGGTGAGGTGAGATATTATCAGGATCAGCTCATGGTGGCGGGATAGACTTCCTATCCTACGGAGAGTATAGAGCACAATAGGCATCCAGTGAGAGGATGAGATCCCACACACATAGTGTGGAGAGCACAGGAGGTCAGCGAGCTCCGAGGCTTGATCAGGGAGAGGCCACCAATGCATGGCGACTAGAGCTAGGTGATGTGCCAGCAGGGACACAGGAGGCCAAGGGTGTAGGTGACACAGAGATGGAGGACATCCGGTGAGATGCCTGAGATGTGGTCACCTGATTTTTGATGTATACTAGTGATTTTTTTATATATATATGCCGGCCTGCGTGCCGAAGATAGTTGTATTTTTTTATCACATACCAGCTTGCATGCAAAGATATGAGGATGTATTGATTTTTTGTGTATATTTTTTTGAGCATATACCGGCTTGTGCTGCAGAAGATATTTTGTATTGATTCATTCATTCTTCTTTATATATATATATATATATATATATATATATATATATATATATATATATTGTATATATAATATTTTTGAGATGATGGATAGGATGAGATAGACATGTATATTGAGATACATATTTATTGATTTGTATGATGAGATTCATGGTATTTTGTGATTTTTGATGTGTGTATGAGACATTGGTTTATGGCTTGTGTTAGATGAGATATGGATTTGTTATTTTAATGTGGTTTGAAATTAGGTGAGTTAGGCATGATGGAGTTAGGTTGGTTTAGGCATGGATCGAGTCAGGTTATAGGCATGGATTGAGTCAAGTTTGGTTAGGCATGGATCGAGTCAGGTTATAGGCATGGATTGAGTCAGGTTATAGGCATGGATTGAGTCAAGTTATAGGCATGGATTGATTGAGTAGGTTATAGGCATGGTTGATTCGTGTGGTTAGGCATGGATCGAGTCGGGTTATAGGCATGGATTTTAGTCGTGTGGTTAGGCATAGTCAAGTTTAGGTTTAGTTATGATTCATTATTTTGGCAATGAATGATACTATGGGTCATATGTGAAATGTTGTATAATCTATGCATAGTGATGATAGAGAGATGGTAGGTGTAATAAATGTATGTTATGGTAAGCAACTTGTTATGTATGTGGCTTAATTTCCAATTTTGTTATAAAAGGGGAACTAAGTGAAATGTGATGTAAATGGTGAGTTAGGCATGGTTGATGAATTTTTTAGGGTAGAGAATGGCCGAGCTAACCTCCAAGGGCCCCATGCCCTCGAGTGCTACCTACATAGTCCCGTGAAAAGGGACCTCAGTTGATGTAGTTCTCCCATGAGCTAGGGAAGAATATGAAAATGAGTTGGTAGGTTTTGGGCATGTTGTGGGTTTAGGTTTAATAGGTGTGGGTAGATTATAGGTAAAAGGATGCAGGTGAAGGTGATTATGGAAAAAGGGGAGGATTACCTCAAAGGTAAGCATCGAGGACCAAGTCCTGTATAAGGTAATCAAAACATAAACAAAGATGGTTAAAAGATAAGAGGGGGCAATAAAGCCACCTGATTGGGTAGGATCATACCGAGTAGATCATACCTTGGAGGAGGTGATGAACATAAGACCCTAAAAATATTGCATGATTAATGGTTCTATGATGAAGGTAGTCATAGGATCACCAAATGTCTAAATTCCAAGATGTCCCTTGAGGCAATTGAGACAATGAGAGTGGAAGTTAAGGAGGGTGAAAGGTAGCTAATTTTATATGTTTTGAGTGATAGGGATTTTGGGAAAGAGGTCCTAGGTCACAATGGGCAAGTCCATGACTAAAATTTTTTGTTTTGATAGACTAATCGATGTGGGAAGTCTATATGGGATAAATAATATGGTACTCCTTGAGGTCTTTGTGAAGTTGATCGATGTGGGAAGCTTTGGTTTCTCTCTTTTTTTTTTTTTTTTTTTTTGAAAGATTCACATAGTTGTCCTTCGAGGGAGCAGTCTATTTATAGCAGCAATTTTGTCGAGAGGAAGATGTCCTTTTGAGGGAGTCATCTTTTATTAGAAGTTTGACTCAAGGAGTTTGGTCCCATGTGAGGTCATTTGAAGTCATGGACAAGACCAAGGTGGAGGATAGGACTCTTGTTCAAAAGGCAAGGTGGAATGACCATGGGATCTCATCTAAAGGTAGACAAAAAGTATCCATGAGAATCATGCTATGTGCAGTGCCATGGTACACATATTCAAGAGAAGATAACAAGTGATGGGTACTCACATGATTCTTGTTTAATCATTAGGGAGGTGTATGGAGTGGATAGTGCTCAAGGGATGAGCCTATAAAGAGACAAAGGGTGAGGTAGGACAACGAGTCAACAATAGAATGGTCAAAGATGCAATGTGTTAAGGGGATTAGGTTTGGGTTTACCATCAAGTGAGGATAAATGATAGGCACTTAATCCATAGGTATGAGTTACGATGTATGGTCCAAGCCAATTAGGAGTGAATTTTCCCCATTTACTTTTTTCTGCTTTGGTTACATGTTGATTTTCTTTCAAGACAAGGTCACCGACTTGGAAGGTTTGTTCATGAACATGTTTGTCATAAGCACATTTGATACATTGTTGGTAAACTTGAAGGTGATCCAAGCATTTAAGATGACATTCATCTAATAACTCTAGTTGTGCTAAGCGGTCCTGATGAAATTCATCATTAGTAAGCATGTCATGGAGAGAAATGCGGAGTGAGGGGATCTAGACTTTGAGAGGTAGAATAGCCTCTGTATCGTAGACCAGAGAAAAGGGTGTGGCCACAGTGGAAGTGTGAATACTAGTGTGGTATGCCCATAGGGCAAAAGGAATGTGTGTATGCCAATCCTTCCCAGTATTGTCAACCACTTTCATGAGAATTTTGTTGAGGTTTTGTTAGTGGATTCAACTTGGTTGTTGGTTTGTGGGTAATAAGGTGATGAGAAACTAAGCTAAATGCCGAAGGCATCACAAAGTTTTTGTAATGTTTTGTTTTTGAATTGTTTTCCATTGTCAGTGATGAGGCGATGAGGAACACCAAAGTGACAAATGATGTGATGGTTAATGAACTCACATATCTTCTCGGCTTTCATGGAGATGAGTGGTATGGCTTCCACCCATTTTGTGTAGTATTTGGTAGTAGTTATGATCCATTGATGGCATTGGGAAGAATGAGGATTGATTTCTCTAACAAGATCCAAACCCCATTGAGAGAAGGGCCAAAGGTCACGAGCGACCTATAAGGCATGATTGGGTGTATGATGAAGGTTGGAATGTTGTTGACATTTTACACAATGTTTGACATAGTCACAACAATCATGGTTAAGGGTTGGCCAGTAATAGCCTAGGTGAAGAATACGCTTAGCAACAACAAGGCCACTAAAGTGACCTCCACATATGCCATCATGAACCTCCTTAATGGTATAAGGAATTTCAGAACTTGTGAGGCATCGTAAGAGAATACCATCAAAGTTGTGCTTATAGAGGAGTCCCCCCAGAAATGACGAAATGAGAGACCTTTTTAGGAAGGCACGTTGTCCATTATGGGTGAGATCAGGAGGTAAGATGGAGAGAGAAAGGTAGTCGAGTATTGTTTATACCAAAGGTCACTCGGGTCAGGGGTGTCGGTTCCGATTGAGTAAACATCGTGAGGTAAATAAGAAGGTGAATGGAGGTGTTGTACGGTGACAAATATTTTGGAATCGGCAGGGGAAGCGGGTATTTGGGAAGCTAAGCAGGCCATGGTATCGACAAAATTTGTTGGTTGAACATGGGATGGTTTGAAGGGTGTAACGATCAAAGGTGGTCAAAAGTATGTCTACATGATGTTTATACTTTTGAAGTATCTCATTACAAAATTGGTACATACCATTGACTTGGTTGATGACCAATTGTGAATCACCAAAGATGTGGATTGATTTGACATCTAGGGCATATGCGGCTTGGAGACCTAGTACGAGCACTTTGTATTTGGTAAATATTGTTGGTGCATTCAAAGTCTAGTTTGAAAGACAAAGGCATGGGTTCTCCATCCAGAGGAATGAGGATAATACTAGCCCCACCCCCATGCTGACACTTGGAACCATCGAAGAAAGTGTCATTTGGTAAGGGGTTCATCCAGGGAAAGAGTAACAATTGACTCATCGGAAAGTCAAAATTAGAGGGTTGATCCTAGAAATAGGTGCATTAGCCAGTTGGTCAGTGATAACTTGGCCCTTGATGGACTTTTGATGAATGAATTCAGGTCAAGATCAGCTAAAAGCATAAGCCATCATGCGCGGCACACTGATTTTGATAAGGTTTGGCAT
Organism: Taxus wallichiana var. yunnanensis; assembly: GCA_018340775.1. Classification (NCBI taxonomy): domain Eukaryota; kingdom Viridiplantae; phylum Streptophyta; class Pinopsida; order Cupressales; family Taxaceae; genus Taxus; species Taxus wallichiana. The sequence continues at coordinate 656,682,954 of CM031244.1, read as the reverse complement.
ACATGAAGTGTAAGGGATCGGTGTTGGTCACGACATAGGTTTTGTGGTTGAGTAGGTAATGGCGGAGTTTGGTGGCAATGAAAACTAAGGCTAAGAAAAGTTTTTCTAGATGGTTGTATCGGGTTTCATAGTCCAAAAGAGTATGGCTTATGTAATAAACCACCTGCTCCCTGTGTTGTTCATCGCGATGATGAGCGAGCATGGCTCCCAAGGAATGATCGGTAGCTGATATGTATAGGTAAAAAGGTTGATCGTCTTTAGGTGGAATGAGTACGGTGGTTGGAGAAGGTATTGTTTTAGGGCCTCAAAATATTTGTGATAGTCATCATCCCATTTAAAGGAGACATCCTTCCTAAGTAGATGATGAAATGGTTGACACCGATCAGATAATTGTGAAATGAAATGGCGAATGGACTATAATTTACCTTGTAGGCTACGGAGTTGTTTAAGGTTAGTAGGTGGAGGCATTTCGAGGATGGCCTTGACTTTAGTAGGGTCAACTTCTATACCATGGAGGGAAACAATAAATCCCAGGAGCTTTCCTGAGAGAACTACGAAGACACACTTTTTAGGTTGAAGGTGGACACAATATTTAATGAGGTGGTCAAAGATGGTTTTGAGGATGGCGAGGTGCTCGAGAACATTTAGATTTGGCCAAGAGATCATCCACGTAATCTTCCAATATGTGATGCATGATATCATGGAAGATGTAAGTCATATCACACTTGATATGTAGCACTAGCATTTTTAAGGCCAAAAGGCATGACTCGATAGCAAAAGGTTCCCCAAGGGGTGATGAATGCGGTCTTGTGTTGATCTTCTAGGGAAAGAAAAATTTGGTTATAACCCGAGAAGCCATCCATGAGTGAGAGCATCTCATGACCAGCCCGGTGAGTCAAACTAGTTGATCATCAATACCAAGCAAGGAAAATCATCTTTCGGGTAGGCTAGGTTGAGGTCATGAAAGTCCGTCCATGCAAATGTGGAGTCCCCTGTTGCTTTAGTAATAGGGACAATGTTAGAAATCCAATGAGGATAATCAATGGGTAAGATGAAGGAAACAAAAAGAAGGCACTTGAAGTTTCTTCTTTGACGAGAAGAGCAATGTGAGGGTGCATTTTCCTCAGCTTTTGTTTGATAGGTTTGGCATCGGGAATGGTTACGATATTGTGGACCACTATGGTGGGGTCAATACCGGGCATGTCTACGTAAGACCAAGCGAAAGCATGGTTATGATCTCGAGAAAAGAAGTGATGGCTTCTTGTTTAGCAGCATCTAAAGATTGTTTGATCTTTAGGATGTGCGGGTCATCCTGAGTATGAATGTTGATCTCGATAGTTGATTCATTCAACATGGTTTGTGTCTCAGAGGGTAACGATCGATGAATATATGAGTCTTTTGCACCAAGGTAGGTGAGTATGGATTCATCATCCTGACATTGAATGATGTTAATTATAGGTGTGTCATCATCGATCATTTTAGGATATAGGAATGGAAGAGTGGAAGGGGCCTCGCCTTCACGTTGATAAGTCAAAGGCCCCAAGGAAATGGTGTTTATGAAAAAAAAAAATAGGAGGGATAGATTTAGGATCCATCGACTCCATCGGTGAGGTGGTGATGAAGGTGGAGCAAGGTGGTGATGAAGATGAAGGTGGAGAAGGGCTAGGGTCCTCAATGAGTTCAATGCGGGCTTGTTTGGTAGGAGGTTTGGGAAGCCGATACCACTATAGTCATTATGTTTGCGGGTGGTACATGGAATAATAGTATGGCGGCCTTGCTCATAAAATCAAAACAAAACCCTTCCATGCACAGCGGTGGAGGAAGGTGTGGGTGAAATGGTGATTGGTAAGTGATTGGAAGTCAGTGAAAAATGGGTGGGTTTGTGATGGTGGTTCAGGTGTGTAAGTGGTAGTATCAAGTCCCCCATAGGTGAGACTAGTACAAAGATGAGGAGGACCATAAAGGAGGTGTTCTCCTATACGGTGATCATAGCGAGGGTGTTGGTGAAGGCTTCCATACTCATGCGAGTAAGGAATGTGTTGACACTATATAGGTGGTACTCCCCCAGAGTGAGGCATTGAAAACACCTTCCAAGGGATCAGTGGTTGGTATGTAGGTAGCTGGAATGGATGATGTGTCGAGGTTGATGCGGAGAGGTGGAGTTAATGGATTGGGAAGCTAATGGGTCATCCATGGAGGTTATAGTAGTGGTAGGAATGGAGGAGGTATGTGTGGTGAAAGTAGTGGTTGTACTGGTAGGTGGAGGTGTAGGTGAAGTGGTAGTGGTTGCGGAGGTAGATGGCTTGATAGGTATGAGCACATCATTAGGTCGGTAAAGCATGTTGCATGTTTTGAAAGGTGATGGGTCAGCCAGAATGGTATAAGTGTGTCCTTCATGTTCAAACTTTACACAACGATGCAAAGTGGAAGGAACGCAACCCATGACACGGATCCAAGGTCTACCAAGTAACAAGTTATATTGGAATTCCCCCTCCAAAATGTAAAACAATTCTGGAATAGTGTGGGGGCCCACACAAATGTGAAGGATGACAGTTCCTAGTGTGGAGGTGATAGCATCATTGAATGAATCACAACATGACCGGATGTTTATGCATGTAATTGTCAGGTATGTGCATTTGAGCAAATGCATGGGATGAAATGATGTTAATGCTAGCACCTCCATCAATCATCACATGGCGTACCCATATGTCATCAATGTGGATGGAGATGAAGAGGGCTGGGTCTGGGTCATCATTTTGGTGTGGCGATCTCCTCCTCTGAGAAGCTAAGGGAGGCCACTTGGTGAACAAGGTGGGGTGAGGATGAAGGTGGTAATTTGGTGAGAGAGGCTACATGATGGGGTGTGATAATGGAGGCTACGGGTGTAGGGTCATTGGGTAAAACCTCAATAGATTGAAGAACCTCCATGAGGGCTTGATGATGGGATTCTGAGGTTTGGATGAGGTCATATAAGGACATTTTGAGGGGAGATTGGTGTAATTGTTTGAGCATGGTGCGATGTGTGATGCCATTAGAAATGGGGTATGTGGGGCCATGATAGTTATTTTAGGTATGGGTGCAGATGGTATGTTGGGTATAGGATTGGTTAGTAGGTCAGTTGCCTTTTCTTTTCCTTCTTCTCACATGTAGTGATGTGTATCATGTTGATTTGAGGGGAGTTGGAAAATGGAGAAGGTGTAGGATGAGTGGTATAACGACATGAAGGGAAAAAACCTACTAGAGGAGAAAAATCCTTGTGAGGTGAGTGGGTGCAATGACATTGGGGTGGTGGCGTGGCAAGTTCTCTGATGTGAACCATGTTAATTTCAAATCTTGAGGGTGGCTCTAGGAGAGTGGTGAGGGTGGAGGTTGTGGTTGTTGAGTGGGCAGTGTGGGAATGGGTGTTGGTGAAGTAGGATCCTCGTCGAGAAGGTCATCATCATCAAAGTTGGTTTCTAGTGGACACAATTGGATAAGGATAGTTTTCAAGGCCTTGTAGTTTTCCACATCATGCCCTGACACATGATGGTATGTGTAAATTTTAGTATCATCAAACCCTTTTGGCTTGGTTTGAGGGTTCAAGGTCGAGTGGCGGTAATGTGATAACAGAAGTCTCGAGGAGGTTGGTTAAAATTTTGGCATAGGACCCTGCTAGTGGATCACAATGGGAAGTGAACATGGGTTTGGGTGTAGGTGTGGTTGATTGTCGAGGAACTATTTTTGGAAGAGGAGGAATGGGTCGAGCTATGGGTTTAGGTGCTTGGTGTGGTTTTAGGTATCGGTCATGTTTGTTTGGGTAGGGGTATAATAGATGGATGGGTAGGAGGGTGTGTGGTTGTTTTGACTACCTTATTGTGGGGTAGTGGGGTTTTGTTTTTGGGTTACACCTTCTTGGGTAAAGGTGATGTGGGTGTATGAGGTCTAGAAGGAAAAGTAGATGGAGGAAGAGGTGAGTTACCCATGGGGATAATGGGGGTGCTGTGAAGGTAGATGATGTGGGTCATACTTGGGGTGTGAGGGACAATGACTGAAGTGTAGTGGGTAGTGAAGCAATAGCTGAGGGTATTGGAGGTATTGGTGGTAAAGAGACTGCAGGTGTGGGTGTAAGTCATGTTGTGTGCCTGGGTAGGTTAGAGGTTTGTGAGGAAGGAATGGGTTGTTGTGTTATTGGTTTATGGATGGGTGAAGGTTGCTTGACCATGTTGGGCAGCTGAGGTCTTAAGACAGATGGGACAAGTGTGGGTGTGATTGGTGCGGTCGGGTATGAGGTCGATGAGTTTGTTTCTTTGGTTTGGGTGTTAGAGTAGGTGTGGTATTGACATTTGGAGGATGTAGCTAAATCTAGTTTAATAGGTGGATGAGTAAGGCTGGTGGTTAGGGTGACCCCTAAAGTGGTAATAGGTTTAGTTGAGGAAAATGTTGTAGGTGTGGGTTTGGGTTTAGATGTAGGTTGGGTTATGGGTAAGGGTGTGGTTTGAGTGCTAATAGGTATCATGGAAGGGGTTGTGACAGAGGTGGTTGTATTTGGTTTGATTGGTTGAAATGTGTTTGGGTAGATAGTGGAGGTATCAGCGAGGGATCTCTGCATCTATGTTGAGATGGGGAGTAAGAGGCACCCCATAGTAAAGCCCTATCCACATAATCTAAGTGATTGGCCAAACATGAGAACAACACATCTGTAGGGTGGAGTTGGTGAGGACCTAATGGAAATTCCCATAAAATGTGTCTTAGAGATGGGGAATTGGCTAGCTTCATCTTCCGTGGGTAAGAGAGCTGAAAGTAGGTTGGCGGGATTCTAGGTAGCTGATGGAGAATGCTCGCCAAGAGGCAAAGGTATCTCAACTAGGTCGATGATAGGTGGAGGAGATGATGATGGGAGGTGCCTCTGTGGGGGTGGAGGAGGTAATGGGTGCTCCTCTGTGGGTGGAGGAGATAATGGGTGCTCCTCTATGGGTGGAGGAGGTAATGTGGGTAAAGGTTCTCTAAGTGGTGAAGCCAGGGGTGAGATGGTCTCGATGTTAGTGAAAGACCCCTCCGTAGGTGATGAAGGAGATGAAAGGTGTTCCTCTATTGGTGAAGGAATAGGGAGGTTGGTTCCAATATGGAAGGAGGATTTCGGGCTAGGATTTCCTCTATGGAAGGAATATGAGGTAATTGGGAGGTGACAAGTACCTCGTTAAAGATAGCGTGAACCTCACGGGTATGGGTATCGTGAGTTGATGTCTCACCGGTTTGATTGGATGAAGGGCATGGTTGGGAAATGGTTTTTGAAGATTTGTAGATTTTGGTTGGGGGTGGCATTGGGATTATCCATAGTTAACTCACCTTTCTCAAGCATTTCTTGGACAATATTTTTGAAAGTGATGCAGTTTCCATCACTATGACCCTTTACTCGATGATAGTTACAAAAATCATGTTCTTTATACCATGTGGGCATGGGGAGTAGGGTCAAAACCAGTGTGTGGTTTTATAGGTGGAAGGGTGATGGCTCGGCTTTGATAAGATTTTCTAAGATAGAAGAGTAAGGTTCCCCAATTGGGGTATATTTTCATTGCTCTCATCTGAATTGAAAAGTCTGGATAGGTGAGAGATTAGATGAGGTGTAGCTTGATTTGATGGATGAGCTGGGCCGGCCTTAAGTACCACTACATTAGCGGTGCCCTTAGCTTTTGAATAATTGGTTTGTGGTTTGGAAGAAGAAGAGGTATCATTCAACTTGAATGTTGAATTCTTATTACGTAATTGGATTTTCTTCTCTTCGATGGCCCGAATCTCTAACTTTCGTGCCATAGTGAATGCCTCATCGAATGTTCAAAGGTTTGGACCTGACAAGGTCGGGGAGATATGTCTAGCACAAGCCCATGTGAAGAGCTCAATGAGTTTAGTTTGTGGCAGTTGGAAGGTAAGTTGATTGATCAGGCTTTACGCCAGTGAGTGAAAAAATCTATGATAGATTCATCCTCATACTGACGTGTGGAATATAGATCGGTCATGGTAACCTTCTTGATGATATTGATAGAGAAATGATCTAAGAAGGCTTGGGCTACCTGATTGAATGAGAATATAGAGTGTTTAGGTAACCCACTATACCAATCTAATGTAGGTCCAGTGAGGGACATGGGAAAGGTTCTCAAAAGCAAGGCATCATCATGAGTGATCAGATAACACCCATGTTTGAATGACCATGTAAATGTTGTTGTGGGTCTTCTTTACTATTGAAACAATTGAATTTAGGCATTTCCCAATGCACAAGGTATGAATGGATAGGAATGGATGGGTGAATAGGCTCATTACAAATCTCATCATAGGTGAGAGTGTTGTGGGAGCCGAAACCGATGCCTCCAATGTTTGCATCTTGTCCAACATCAATTTAATTAGGTCATTGGTGGGTTGTGATGATTGGATGCCTCCCAGTAGCGTGAGAAGGTTGGTTTTGGGCATATAACAGGGGTGACACTCCAGTGTATGGGGCTGCCATGTAGGGTGGTGGAGAAGAAGGTAATGAAATAGGGGGTACGTACCCGGAATGAATAATGGATGAAACAGAGGTTTTTGGTAGTATGTATATGGGGGTGGAAGGGTCATGGTAACCCTAGTGGCAATAGGGGCTAATGATTGTGGAATGGAAAGAACCACATTCTGAAATGGGGTAGGGGTCACCGACACTGGAGGTGGTAATGTAGCTACGGTATGTGTGAGACATTAGGGGTGGATGAGGTTGTGTTTGGGGTAGTCGTCGAGGGTACGGTGGATGTAATGGGTGCCACAGAGGTAGCAGATGTGGCAGTCATAGCGGGTATAGGACCTAACTGTGAAATGACTAGGGGTAAGGTAGATGCGGGTAGCATGGAGCTAGATGGGGCCGATGTGGGAGTGGGTGCGAGAGTCGGGGGATAGATACGGGCATGCCATATATCAACTGACCCGAGGTGTCTCGAGTGGATGAGTGGGAAAGGTAAAACTGCAAGGTGGCATGGTTTCTAGTCAAGGAGTCATGTGAAATCCTCATCTCGGTAGCGATAGTAATAGGCTGGATGGGATCCATGGCTGGTGATAAAATGGAAGGTGGTGAAGGACTAGGTGGGAGTGGTTGACAACTGGCGTGGAATATGAGGGCACTTGCTTGTCTTTGGGTCAGCACCATGTGAACTAGTACTGATCAGGTAGGGTTGCTTCTCTATAAATGACATAGAGAATAGTAGAACATAGTGAATCTAGTGATAAAAAGTAGATTAAGTACCAAATGGTGGCTAGAATGTGAAATAGGATAACTGATGCTGGTTAGGGAAAATTGACACTTAGGTGAGGGTAACCGCTTTGCGATTCTTGTAGAAAATGGATAGTGAGTGAAAAACAAGGTAGAAGGTAAAATCTGATAGGTATGCCAAATTTGATGATGTTTACAACATCAATGGGAATAATGACAGTGACAAAGACTGTGAAAAGTGGAAGAAAGTGAAGTAAAATGTCCTTTTGAGTAGGTTAGCAAAAGGACCTAGAACCGATGTCGGTTGGGTATAACCAATGGCGGTTAGAGGTAATCAACGATGGTTATTGTGAAATTGAAACAATGATGAAAGAAAGTGGTTGTGAATTAAAATTTGATGTAGAATCAGACCCAGAATTCTGAGAATGATGATGATATGGCCCAGGCACACTCAGGTGAAGCTGGAATACACCAGCTATGATGAGGAGTGTGCAAGGATGAACAAAAAAAAGTGATGAACGTGATCTCTCACCTCAAAATGCAAGCCAAGCAAAAACACTAAGAAAATGTGATCCTAGGAGTTCCTTTTCTATTATGTTTGTTTAGCTTATGCTATTTAGGGACTAACACATGAATTGTGAAATAGATTTTTTGTGAGGATGGCTTCCTACAAAGAAGGAGATCTAAAAGGTGAGGTTTCAGGTATGTTATGGTGGGGAGGGATTCACTCTGAAGTATGACTCGACAGAGCAATGAGCTAGGTGCCCACTATGTCATGATCGTGTGATCACCTACAACTTCTTCCAGGTAGGATGTTGTTTAAGAATGTATGTATTTTGAATTTTTGTGTGGTTTGGTAAGACTCGAGAGAAAGAGAAAAGGATAGAAGTGCTTTTCTACGATTCATTTGTCAACCATCAATTGGTCATGACTTCCAGTGTATAGGTTTCCCTCAATTAATGTGAGCTAATGTAATAAATCAGAATGGAATGCACTTATTTTTAAACCCAAATCAAAAATGTGAAATTGGATGACACAATAAGATGAAGAGGAAGAGGGATGCTCTTTCACTATAATGTAGAAAACATGAAGAAATGGTTCTTTTTAATTACACCAAAAGAAAAGTTTCCTTTAGAGAAAATAGAAAGAAGAGGTGGGTTACCAAGGAAGAAAATTAGTGTGTACACTTTTCAGAAGGGAAAAAACACAAATTTTTTTCCTAGGAATGAATGAAATGCAAGGAACCCTGGATGGATCCCACCGGCATTCAAAAATGTTTCACCTTTTTCTTAGATCATTTCTTTGAAGTGTTGACGAAACAAATAGGGTAAGGCGTAGGAGGAATACCTGTTCAAATGTTGGTTGATGGGTTGTTGTGCGTGTATGACTTCGGATCCATAACTAATTGTGAGAGCTTCCTTTTGTCTAGGAGGAACTACATGTAATGAAAACAAGACCACCAGAAGGAATTAAACAATATGGGCAGTGAACTACCTAGCGTATGCTAGATCCAGGAAGTATGATACTTCCTAGATGGCTATCAGTCCACTATTTTAAACAATTTAATGTTGTAAACAAAGTAAATCCTATTATTATTTTAAAATGATTTAGGTATCTCACTTAAAAACACAATAAGAAAAATAGATCTAATCTAACAGGCTAAGCTAGAATAGAATCCAAAGGTCAAATGATTGGTTCTGGGTCTCTGTAGGTCGATAAACGGTCTTGGTAGATCACGGGTGAATGAGGGGAGATGAGATGAAATTAGGTGGGTAGGTCTCATTCTAGGCTTTGTGGGACAAATACGAGAACCGGTTTTGGTCGGGGGTGACCGATGGTAGTTAGGTATAATGCGGGTTGGTTCTTGTGAGATCTAGAAATGTCACAGAACAAGATGTGGTCTCCTTTGTGATTGCACAAAGGACTTTGGTGGGTCGAGATGAGGAATATTGGGTTCTTGGAGTAGGCTTTTGTGAGGTTTTAATGGGTATATGGAGGTGAAAATGTCAAAGAAGGTCAATAGGGGAAAGATAAACAATGGATGATAAAATGATGATGAAATGAAATAAACCAGGAAAGTATGATGTTATACTTACCTTGATTTCATTCTGAATTCTTGTGTGTGAGGGATGGAGGTGCTGATGATGGTTTTGAAGGTTGCAAGTGATCACCAACTAAAGAAAAGCTTCTGTATGGACTGCATGTACACTCCTCTTTGCTTGGATAGATTAGATCATGGCTGGGATGGCTATGCAGGAGAAGATGCTCAATCTCCTTCCTTGGATGTGAGTTTTTGGGATTTTCTCTCTGAAGATGCGTTATCTCTCTGAGATGTGTTCTTTCTCATCAACTTTCTCCCAATGTTTTCCAACCTTGAGAATAAGGTAGTTTAGGGGTTAAAAGGGGTAACCAACGGTGGTCCGGCTTAACCGGTGATGGTTAGGGGTAACCGATGTCGGTCAAGGCAGGATTTCCTAGGTTTACTAAACTAGGGAGATCCTCTTGATTTCCTTAGATCTCGTGCCATTATCCCGTGGCTTAGACTGGAAGCTTCTTGTGAGCATGCGGGAATTTGGTTAGAGGGAATGTAGGCATTGATTTTTAGGGTTTGGGTAAGTCTTAGTTAGTTATGGAAACTTACTAAGAATAGGTCTTAGGTTGAGTTGGCTTGGTGAGGTGTCTAAGTGAACTGTATGTGTGGATATTATTTAAATAAAATATTCAAATAATAAATATACTTTTGAGGTTAATGCATTAATTTAATTTAATTAATTAAATTAATATTAGTGGGGTTAAGGGGGTCATGGCTAGGTAAATGTAATAAAGGGTGCTTATTTGTCGAGGGACGAAAAGGGAGTGTGACTTGTTTCTAGTGTCTACACCGACGCTAGTTTTACCTTCACCGGCATCGGTCACGTGCCCTACCTTACCGTGGTCGATTACCCTATACCGGCATCGGTTACCCTTAACCAACATCGATCACCCTCTCTTCCACATTGCCCACACTTTCACCCTATTACCCTACCCATCACTCTTTTTTCCCTCACCCAATGCTTACCCTGACCATTCACCTCACCCTCCTGACCTCATCATTTACTACCTAACCTCGTCCTCATTTGGGGACTCATTATTTTACCCATACCTTGGCCCTACTCATGTCATGACCTAGATACTTGGACCTGGACCATCACTAGTGACCTTTGACCCCATGTGTTTGCTATACCTTGTGACACTGTTACCTATGATTGTTGACCTAATGACCTTGCCTCTTTTTGTGATTGTTTATCTTGACCCAACCTTTTGTGTAGCAAAACATACATAAGCATTCCTTCCCCTAACATACTTCATGTTTCCTAACCATATCCTATTCCTTGATACCATAATCACTTTAACCTTGTTTGGACAAACCTATTTACCTTAGACAATGTAGTGTTTGCTCGCTCTTCACTGAAATTGTCTTTGCAGTTTATATGTGTGCGTGCATTTGATCACATTACTACCTTTGACTTTGACCTATTACCTAGATTACCCGAGTGGACATTTTTTCCCTTTTTACCCCCTTCGCCCACCTTCTTTCTCCTCTCATTCACCTTTTATCAAACCACTCACCGATTCTGTGTTCTACCTCATCACTTCCTAGTTTGAGGGGATCATCTTCACCCACACATGGGGCAAACACATCTTATTTTTTCAGCGAAACTTATAGATACAAGCTACGAAACAAAAAGGGGAAAAATGTAGACACTAAAATTAGGTCACACTCCCCTTGGTCCCTCGTCAAATAAAACACCTTGATCAAATTCACCTAACCATGGCCCCTTTCATCCCACACTAATATTAATTTAATTAAATTAATTTATTATCCTCACAATATTTATTATTTAAGTACCCTAATTGGGATAATGCCCACATATCCACCTCACCTAGACACCTCATCTAGCCACCTCACCCTAAGACCTATTCTTAGTAAGTTTTCATAACTAACTAAGACCTACCCAAACCCTAAAAATCAATGCCTACATTCCCTCTAACCACATTCCCGCATGTTAGAAGGAAGCTTCCATGCTAATCTGCTGGGGTAAAACAAAACAAGAGCCCAAAAAATCAAGGGGATCTGCCTAGTTTAGTAAACCTAGGAAATCCCACCCTAACCAATGTCGGTTACCCTTAACCACTGCCGGTTAAGCAGAACCACCATTGGTTACCATTTAATCCCAAAAACAACCTTATTTTGGGGTTGGCATATTTCGAGAAATAATCACATCTTTTGAGAAGAATTGATGAAACCATAGCTATATGCAAGTAGAACCGGTGTTAGTTTACACATCGAGCATCCATAGTTAGTACCGGAAGCAATCACACAACCATCCGTCTTCACGAGCATCTAGGGAAGTGCCAACACTACATCAAGTTCATTTTGTTTGATCATCCACCATTACCAACTAGGCATCAAGCTTGTACAAATAGTAAGTTTTGTTAACCAACACTCATCTATTCATCATTTGGTAGATCCTTTTACATCTGTTATTAGATTTTTCTCTCATTTCCATTCCCCCATTATCTACCTCCATGAAAACTTGACCATCTTTTTATCCATACCCTTACACTGCCCATACCTGAACTTAATCATTCCTGTGCATATCCAGGATCCACATAAACCTTTCCTTTTCCCTTCCTTTTCATCTAGCCTTAGATCTATCACCAAACCAAGTTCTTTTTGAGTTTCTTGTACCCCGACCATACCAATGTCCTGTTACCCACAATCGTCGCCGGATTAACCTAAACCGATACCGGTCATACAAGAATGATGTCGATCTACGTGTCTTTTACCAAGAATCAAGAACAAAGTTTCTAAACCTCCACCAAATACCCAAAACCACCCATAATCTCACCATAAATAGTAATAGTACCCTGAAAGAGACCTTGACCTTCAGATTCAATCATAGCCTAGCCTATTGTGAACGAATTTGTTTATTGTAGATGAATGAGATACCTAAATCATTTTAACTACAGTAGGATTTCCTTTATTATCAGCATTAAGTTTTTTAAACAATGGATTGACAACCATCTAGGAAGTATCACACTTCCCAGATCTAGCATACACTAGGCAGTCCACTACATATATTGTTTAAATTTTATTTGGTGGTATTTTTTTCCATTCCAAGTAGTTCCTTCAAGCATAAAGGAATCTCTCACAATCAGCTATGGATTAAGAAGTCATACGCGTGCAATAACCTACAACTAACATTTTAACAGGTATTCCTCCTAGCCCATTACCCTTATTTATTTTGTCAACATTCGAAGAAAAATCATCTAGAATTAGGGGAAATAGGGGACAACTTAGGGTGGTTGGGGCCACCTATGATGTTTCATATTATAGGAGGATGCTAGAGGGAATTTCAGCAAGGATATCATGTGGAGCCCATATATTGGTTATCCATCATACAAGGGCATGGCGAAGGAGTTACGGGGGCTTCAACTATTGAGATGGATACAATGGTGATGTATCGGTGAACATAAGATGATACTTATCGACAAGGTCGATGACATTTTAGAGTACCACAGGATGTGCCCCCACCTTTCCCATAGTACCACAAAGATGATGTGGAGAGACCCATATCTCCACCACGCCTGAGTGATCTAACAGGCGGGAGGAGAAAGTTCGAGATCGATCTATTGATGATGTGGGTGTCATAGATGCATATAGGAAGTGGTGGGTGACACAACTATGGGAAGCACCACTAAGACTAGGGAAGTCGATCTAGTGATGGTCATAGTGTAAAGGGACACATTATAGGGGTAGGTGGCCACCCTATAGATATATATCATAGGTTTGCGGATAGTTGACATGGGCACACGCACATGTGGCCACTCTACGAGCATAGGTGATGGCCCTACGAGCCCAGTAGCATACGGGCGTACCCCCATATAAGGTGGAGATGGTGATAGAGGATAGGTGGATGCCTTACACACACATATGACTAGTTTAAAGGGAAAGTTAGCCACAACATAGGCACAAGTGGTGGCATTACAAGCCTAAGTTAGAGCACAAGTACCTCCATAGGCCCATGGATAGGGTAACATATTATAGGAACCTTCACCAGATCGAGCCCTCTTGTGGCACGGTAGGAGGGTAGGCATCGGGACATGGGCCAAGTCCATTATTAGTAGGAAATAGTTGACAGTTGCGGTGAGACCCATGGTACCACCTCGAAATCTGCATTGATGGTGAGGTTCAAGGATGCCTTGAATGAGGCTCACTATAATTAGGATAAATTGAAGACTGATGGTAAAGATGTTCCCTCGTATACCGACTTGAGAGCCCATTAGGCATCTAGTGAGTGGACTAGATCCAATACTCATAGTTCGGGAGCAGGGGGTTTTTGATCCCATGGACAGGGGGTCAAGGAGAGGTGAAAGTTCACGAAGGCCGAGGCCTTAGTGAGGGCAAGGAGGAGACCATGCCGAGACCCATGGAGGGTGGGGAGATGCTAGCGGGGTGACTAACGGTAGGGAATGGGAGGATGGTAACAGTGGGTGTGATTAGTCACTATATGTGACATTGTATGATTTTTGATATATATACTGTCCTGTGTGCTAAAGACGTGAGATTGTATATGATATTTTTTGAGATACTTTGGTATTTATTTGTATATGTGTATATATGTATTGATACACAAACTCTCCCATTTATATAGTTTGATGATGTTTATTGGATGTATGATGTTTGTGGCTTTAATTTCCATTGTTATTGCATATTATGGAAACTAGTTGAGTTAGGCATGATTGAGTTAGGTTGTCTAGGCATGGTGGAGTTAGGTCATCTAGGCATGGTGGAGTTAGGTATAGGCATGATGGAGTTAGGTCATCTAGGCATGGTGGATTCAAGTATAGGCATGATGGAGCTAGGTCATATAAGCATGGTGGAGTCAGTCATCTAGGCATGGTGGAGTATGATGTTTGTGTTTGATTTAATTTCCAAGTTATTAGTATTATGGAAAATAAATGATGATATATATGTATGTTGTGGTTTAATCTTTGAATATTCTATATTGTGAAAAATGTTTAAATGAATTAGGTAACATTAAAATATAGTGGTAAAAATGGAAAATGTGATGAAAACAATTCATGTTTACTACGGTATATTAATTTCCACATTTTTGGTGTGAATGGAAACTAACTAGGGTAGAATGGAAATGTGGGGGAAATGGTTAGGGGTAAGAGGTATAAATGGAAAATGGATAGAAAAAGGGTAGACAGATGGCTGAGCTATCCTTCAAGGCCCCCTACCCTTGGAGTGTTTCTTACATAGCCCTAACGAACAGGGGGCCTCGGGTTGATGTAGTTTTCCCTCAAGATAGTGAATAATATAGTGAGGTAGATGAATGGGTCAGTAGCTTTTATGTAACATTCCCATTTTAAGACTTTAGAAATAAGGAAAAAAAAATTTTTTGCACAATGTTCTCTATTCTAAATTATAATTTAGAACACACATTCAAATGCCAAACTATCCCATAACAAAAAACCATATGCAAATCAGAATGACTCATTGAAACACAATCTCTCATTTCATGACTCGGCACAAACCGATCTCTCATGTTATTCAGTAATGTGTATACAAAGTATACTTAGTTTATTTACCATGTTAGGGGTACTCAAGTTTTTTTTTAGATCCTATCTCGAATATCTATTACTCGATATTCATTTAAAATGTCACTTGTTAAACTAGGTGACATAAGACAACGCAACTAGTAGCTTCTGATACTTTGGCCAAATATTTACACATGTTTATCATGTTTGCATTCCTATATGACATACTCATCAAATGGAATAGGTCCTTCACTACAATGGATCTATTATTTAGATTGGTCTTTATTGATCTCTGTTAGTTGATGTGATTCAAAGTATAACCCTAGACAAGGTTAGTAACATGCCCTAGTGTGGAGGACTACTTGTGGTGACTAAGGGTACATAGATATACTCAATTGAATTACATCGATTGGGTGTGTCTAGTTATCCTAAGTAAACAAGATTTGACCTTGACACTAGATCATATCCCTAACCCTTCATAGGCGTAACTATGATCCAACCAAGAACTTATGTTAGTCTAGTTGAACAAACACTAAAGGGTATTAAGACATGTCAACTTCAACATAGTAACCTCATAATGACTCTTGTAGATATGAAGGTACTTCATTACAGTTGGCGTGTGTCAACATCCAACTGAGTTTCCTCATCTGGATGAACATAACTTATAGTGAAGTTGATGTTATATTAACTTCTTCATTATAATTTAATGTCGATATCCTTAATGATTCAAATAGGTTCTTCAACCTATAAGGTTATAAGTTATAACTGCATCTGAGGTAGGTAAACAGATAAAATCTTCTTCCTAACCTATTTATTTTCATGCTTAGTTTATCATTTAAACGATACAACTTACATCCGAAAGGAAAATTAAGTCACTTTAAGATATATTGGTGATTGAACTAATTAATTTCCATTTTAAGATTAAGGAATCAGTAAAAGGAAGCACATTTACACTCATTCACCCTTTTGTTCATTATCATTTAAGCAAGTTCATAACTTAAATCTTAATGTATACCCTCAAGGGAATTTTCCCCTTTTTCCTATGTCATGGGCTAATGCCCATTAATGAAAATAGAATTCATATGTTCCTAATATAGTCAAATTACATATGTAGAATTATAAACATGGTTAAAAACACATACATCCATGTAATTTAATTACAACCCCTTTTTTAATGATAGAGTATCATAAGATTATTAACTTTATAAGTTGCATCTCTCCTAGAGAAACTTATTCAACCAATAACTCAAACTCCTACCCCAACCATTCCATAATATTTAAGTATGTGAACTAACTTCCTTAATTAGAGTAATACTTATCATTTCAGCCCAATTCATGCCAAGAAAGTCTTACTACAAGTATTAATAGAATTCACACATCTTTTATTCATCGGGAGGAGTTATACATTTACTAAGTCCAAACATTTCAGATATCACAAAATGTCAAAACAACATCACTTAATCATTTCTCATTAAAATTTTTTTTTTCATCAAGTACATCTTAGTAATGAAGCCATTTTTCATCATAATAAAGATTCAGTCTCTTAAATAAAACAAATGTAACTTATAATAAGTCTTTCTCCTTTCATCCTTTACGTAGTCAATTTCCAAAATTTCTATCACGAGTCAATTCATTGAACTGAGCATGATAAACACTAAATCATTAAAACAATGTGATTTTAGCTAATTGTTTCATAAAAAGAACTCTGTTGTTATGAAATAGTCCTAAAAGAAAAATCAGAGAGGCTCAACCAAAAAGAGTACAATCCCAGATAAGAGATAAAAATAAATATACTTCCAATCAAAAGCAAGGTTAGGTCATGCAATCTAACAACTTTAACTTTCCATCCTAATTTCCCTTTATCAAAAATAATTTAAACAATAAGTTAAGAGGAATAAAAATTTCATCTGAACCTTACTATTACTTTCGTATATTCCATTTAAGTTTCCTCACTCGCTTAAACCTGTTTAACGAAGAAGGTAAATCTAAATGCATCATAGGAATTACCTAAATTACCTAAATCATATAGGAATTACTCAACAATTGAACATTGATAACATTAATTTTTATCCAAACTTCTCATCATCACAAATTTGACATAAAGTATAAGAATGTCATCAAACATAAATAAGATCATAAGAATAAGGGTAATCTAAATCATCGTAACAATTAACATGACTCTAATTGAAGCATCCTAATGCTCGTGCTCAAAATTAGGAACCAATTAAAGTTAGAAGTCAAGATAACCTATATAAGACCTCATCTAAAAGTGTAAGGTTGTTTCTCAACAAGAAAAAAAAACTAACCTTAAAATATCAAACAAGATACACCATTTATAACATTACGTTAAAGAGCACATTAGCTAAGTTTAGAACTTATATAAATTCAATACCCTTATAAACATTTCAAACTTTTGCTCTTCTTCCTAAGAACATTATTGTTGTTGCAAATCAGCGCACCCCTAGATGCAAATCAGGTTTCTAAGTTGATGTTTCAGGCATCCAAAGTGTGATTGCACAACATTGAAGCCTCTCTCAAGTGTGGGACTTGTAAAATGAGAGAGGAATCTCTAGATTAGAGGTTGGTTCCTCAAACTCCTATGATCAATTCATTATTTACATAATTACGGAGGTTTAAATCCTAATCCTACTCTAAATTCCAGGAGAGCAGAGATAGAAAGTGCAAAAATTGAAACTAAACTAATAGGTGATACACCAAAGGAGTGGTGAACACTTCTTGTTCATGAAAATTGACAAAATTTCATAAAATGCAACATGAAACATTATACACAAAGGCTAATAAGATGCAATTAGAGGTCTAAAATGAAGCAAGACAATACAAACAAAGGACTGAAAATTGATCACGAGTCTACACTATCATTTTTCACTTTGTTAAAATCCTTGCATTTGCAACATCAAAGAGGTAGAAACCTATTACAATCATGAACAAGGTCTGATACTTGCAAAAATCACTTGTTGAAGGTGAAAGAAGAAGCTTGATATCCAAAAAAATGTTCAACCTTTAAAAATGAGCCAAATCGCTTTTACGGTGCATGGGTCGAGCCCAGAGAGAGAAAACATGTAAAAACATGTGGAAGCCATTCCCATTGAATGAAGATGCATTAAAACAGCATGGGTATCCTTACAGACCCATGCCATGACATTTTTGGCCATGCTGAAGAAGAATGCGACCCATTTTACATTAAAACTGGTTGTTGAAACGTCATTTCTGGCCATTACCACGTGCCGAGGAGTTTTCTTGATTTTATCTCTCTAAACTCAACCAAAATGCAAAAATTGACCCCAGAATCATGTAGAGAATTTCACCAGCTTTCCATTGATATCAAGAACGTGAAAATATAGCTCTAGATCGAAAGATATGGTGATTTGAAAATTTAGGGCAAAAACAGGCCAAAATCGGATCGGCGGGCAAAAGTTTGAATTTTTACCCGTTTGGTCTTTGGAAATTTTTTCAAATTTTCCCAACGCTCCACCACTCCAGGGTGCCACATGGTGGCTTCCTATCGGCCAGCGGGCCTCCTAAAGGAAAATTTCCCACAAAAACTCCGCCGACCATAACTTGAAAAATATGAGGAGTTAGGAGGAAAACTTTACCTTTTTGGAAAGCTGAGAGAGAGATCTATCCAATGGTGCCATTTTTAAAAGATTTGAGTGCCTAAAAACCAAAAATGGAGACTGAGGCACAAGAGAGGTAAGAACACATGGAGTTAGCCACAAAAATGAGTAGGGGCACATTTTGGATAACAATTTTGGCGACTCGGAGGGTCATCTGCTCGCTTAGATGAAGATACCGATTGCTTGAAGCAGCCCATTGGGCATGGAGTCATAAAATTTTCTGTTCAAAACCCCAAATAACTTATAATGTTACAAGGAGGAAGATGGAATATCACCTGATGGAAGCAAGGAATGCAAAACATCTCCAGGGATAGCAAGCTTGTGCCAAAGCACTTAGGGAAAGTAAAACAACCTATAACAAAACAATGTGCACAAGCACTTGGAGGAATGAAAACCTAAGATAATATTTACAAGGTGGAGAATTTCCCTTTAGTAGCAATACTTTAGATAGATTCCATTGACTGGAATCTACAGTTCTTCACCATCCAATGAAGACAATTGGAAGGCATTGTTGTCCTTACACTTTGTGACCATGTATGGGCCACTCCAAATGGCATCAAATTTTGAATGCCTTCCCGGTTTTGCTCTATCTGCATCCCATTTTAACACTAGATCTCCAACTTGAAAGATCTACTCTTGGCCTTCCTATCAAAGGTCTTCTTGATCAAAGCTTGATCCTTCTCCATTGCTTGGGATGCCTGATCTCTGATCTCTTGGAGCTCCATCAACTCTGCATATCTCACCTCCATGGGCCCAAACTCTAGCAACTCTAACTACTTCATGAGTTCCAATGTTGGCAACTCAAGTGACATGGGCAAGATTGCCTCTCTTCCATAAACAATCCTGAATGGAGAGTTACCTGTGGATCTCTTGGGAGTTATCCTATCAACCCATAAGGCTGATTTCAGTTTGGTATGCCAAGACCTTTGATTCTCATCAAGAGTCCTCCTAATGATCCTCAACAAGTTCTTGTTTGTAGATTCAGCCTGGCCATTACCCTGAGGGTAGTAGTTTGATGAAGTACTTAGGTAGATCTCATTCTTGACAGCCCACTCAGTCACCTTGGATCCAATGAATGCTAATGCATTATCTGAGATTATTGTAGCAGGTATGCCAAATTTGGTTACTATCCCCTCATAGAAGTCTATATGCTAGACTCATTTGC
Source organism: Taxus wallichiana var. yunnanensis (assembly GCA_018340775.1). Lineage (NCBI taxonomy): Eukaryota > Viridiplantae > Streptophyta > Pinopsida > Cupressales > Taxaceae > Taxus > Taxus wallichiana. Next base: position 656,663,357 of record CM031244.1, on the reverse strand, counting down.
TTCCTTGAGTGCTACTGCTTCAGTCCACTTGGTGAAGTAGTCTATGGCTGTCAAAATCCACTTATGCCCTTGGCTTGAATTGGGATTAATGACTCCAATGAAGTCCAAAACCCATTGCATGAATGGCTGGTCAACTAAAATTGGATGCAATGGAAGGGTAGCAAGCCTCTCTTTACCTGTGAAGAATGCACAATTCTTGCACCTTTTGATCCACGCAAAGCAATCACTGAAAATCTTGGGCCAATAATAACCAGCCTTCATAATTTTTAGAACTGTCACTTTCGGTGCAAAATGACCACCATTTGGTCTACCATGGAACTCTTCCAACACCCTATGAATCTGATTTGTGCTAATGCATCTCAGCAGCACTCCATTAACATCTTTCTTGAACAAAACTCCATCAACAATGGCATATGGGACAACCTGTAATCTGAAGTATCTTCTTTGGGTCTTGTTCATCTCCGAAGGGCATAGGCCTATGCTTAGGAAGTGCATTATACCTTAGGTCCAGCAAGGAGTGGGGACAACATTATTTTCTTCTTGAGTGCCACTTGGCTCATGGCTGTCTTGAACTGTCAAAACAGCCTCTTCTTCATTGCATACTTATTTTTGCTTCCCCAAAATCAGCTACTCACACAATCCTTTTCCTCTTACCAGCTTGGTGACCTTGATCTCAATGTCATACTCCATGACACGAGTGATCCAACCTGCCCTTTTCTCATTCAAATCTTTGTTGAGGAGGAAGTCTTTAACCCCAATATGAGAGACCAGCAACTGGACCTTGTTGTTTGAGACTAAATGCTTGAATTTCTTCAAGCTTATGATTACTACAAGTACATGCTTCTCAATAAAATAATATCTCACCTCATAGTCATCTAGGCTTTGGCTGAAGAAAGCAATTGGCTGCTCATCATTGTCCTTGTTCTGCTGTACCAAAATGGTAGAAATGGTATCATTACCCCCAAATGCATAGAGGATGAAATCCTTGGAGAAGTCCGGGTTGATGAGAGTTGGTGCTTGAGAGATGGCTTCTTTGATTGCTTCAAAACTCTCCTTGCCTTCTGCTGTCCATTTGAAAGCCATGCTTTTCTTTAACATCTTGGTGATGGGCTTGACAAGGGCTGCAAAATCTGGGACAAACCTCTCGAACAAAATTTATTCTCCCCAAGAAACTCTGGAGGGCCTTCTTGTGGCTTGGCAATGGTAGTGCTCTTATGGCTTCGACTCTTTCTCGGATCAATTGCTAATCCTTCTTTGGAGACAATGTGGCCAAGGAGCTTTCCTTCATGGGCTAGAAAAACACACTTTTTAGGATTCAAGGAGACTCCAAATCTTCTACACCTTTGGAACACTTGTCTCAAATGAAAGAGGTGGTCTGCTGTATTTTTGAAAAACAGTGATATCATCAAGATATATCAGTACAATGTTGTTAATCAAACCTTTGAACGCCATGTCCATTGCTCTTTGGAAGGTAGCTCCAGCGTTGGACAGCCCAAATGGCATTTTCCTGTATGCATAAGTTCCCCATTTAGTTGTAAAGGCTGTCTTGAACTGATCTTCTTCCTTCACCATAATCTGATTATACCCTGAATAGCCATCAAGTAGTGAAAACCTCTCGAGCCAGCAACAACTTGTAAAATCTGCTCCATGGAAGGAAGTGGATAATGATCCTTGAGAGATGCTCTATTCAAATCTCTGAAATCAATGCACAATCTGATCTCTCCACTCTTCTTTTTTGGAACTAAGTTGGCAACCCAACTAGAATGCTTGATTGGGAATATGATTCTTGACTCAATCAACTTGTTCAATTCCTTCCTCATGAGAGGTTCCATGTGTGGATTGACTGGCCTTTGTTTCTGCCTGATGGGCTTAGTATTTGGATCCAACTCAATGGTGTGCTGAGCTAACTTGGGATTGAAACCTTTCAAATCTTTGTAGCTCCAAGAAAACACATCAGGGAACTCTTGACATAGCTGTATGAACTCATACCTTTCTTGTTTAATTGTCATCTTTCCAATTTGCAATGGTTTGTTCTCTTCCACCAAGATGGATACTGAATCTTCTCTCTTGACCTGAATGTTTGCTTTCTCTTTCCTAAACTAATCATTGGGATTGAAAATGGACTCCAAAGTGATAAGTCCCTTGGGCAGCTTGTTAGTTCTCAGCTGTACCACTTGGTCACCATACTGTTGTTCCAATTTTTCCTGATTTTTAGCTGAGAACTTAGCTTCTTCTTGTAAGAAATGGATGATTTGCTAGTCATTCTCAAACACTTGCCAACTTACATTGTTATCCGGCACTGAAGGCCTCACAATCACATGGATGTTTGGCTATACCTTGTCCTTTTGAATGCTTTCCACAATATCAAAGGCTGCCCCAACTGCTGCAAACCTGTCAGCAGCTTGGTTTTCTTTTCTAGGAATGGATTTTATGCTAAAGTCCTCAAAATCTTCAATAAGGTCCCACACCATGTTCTTGTAGCACTTGAGTAGATTATTCTTGATAGCATGCTGCCCCTTAACTTGGTTTACAATCAATTCACTGTCACCAAATACTTACAAGTTCTTTATTCCTCTCTTTATTGCCCAATACATCCCTTGCACCAAGGCTTCATATTCAGCAGTGTTATTGGAGCATGCAAACTGAAATCTAAAAGTGAATAGTACTTTACTCCTTGAGGTGAAATAAGCATAGCTCCAACTCCCGCACCTTGTTTACTCCTTGATCCATCAAAAATAGCTACCATACCTCATTGTTATCCTTGTGGTTTGGCTTGGTGATGCTAGGAATGGGCTGATCTTCTTGATGTATGCAATAGACCCCTAGCTCAGATTCTTCTACTTCTTGATAAGGATCAAAAGCATGCACCTTGTTTGCCCATTCATCAAGAGTTAGATCTGGGATGCTTCCAACCTTGGTGTCAACTTCATCAGTGCTTGGGTGATCTTCTTGATCAAATGCCGAATAGTTGGCATTGATCTGACTTGGAGTGTAGGGCTCAATGTGGAAGTTTGTAATAGGTTCAGACCTGATTGTAGCTTTGGTTCCATACCTTGTTTTGAATAGCATGTGTGACCAATCAGTAGACAAATATCCTCCAATCTTGGCTATGAAATCTCTTGACAAACATAGGGCAAAGAGTGGTAGAAGGTATATAACTGATACATCTTGTAAAACAAAATTTGGACATGCATGCAAGGTAAGACTCAAGTTTCTAATCACCCCAACTATTGTTATTGCTGTCCCATCCAACTACACTACCCCTTTGGATATGGTTTCATATTGAAGTCCTAGCTGATCAGCTATTTGCTTGGGCATCACTGAGCTACTTTCCCCGGAATCAATCATGTAATTGTGCACCAATTGGTTTCCAATGATTAATGAGACATAAAAAGGAGGGGGCTTCAACATTTTACCTTGCTATCCTCCATGATTCCCTTCAGGCTAGGTAGCATTTGTGAGCACCTTCTCTTGCATTTGGACTTGCTGATTCGAAGTTGGCTAGTCCTTCATGGCAGCTTGTAGCAAATCTCTCTGGCCTGGGATAGATAGGGATTCCCACATTGATATATTTACATTTGTCTTCTTCATCTGATCAATGATACTAAATGGTGATGAAGGATCTCTTTGTTGTCCCTTGGTTTGCATATTCATCCCTTGCATGTGGGCAGCAACAACTGGTATTTGAGTTGGTCTAGGAGCTATTCTTGGCTGCCCTTGTGCATTTACAACTGGATTTTGTTTTCCAACCATTTGTGGAGCCATAAAAGGTTGTGGATTGGTTGGAGCTAATGGTTTTTATTCACCCAAATTCCTTATTTTTGACCTTTTGTTGGCTACAACACCTTGAGAGACTATTTGATTTATGCCACAAAAATCCTCTGCCTGCTAGTTCACAAGTGTGGTGTCATTTGGAGCTGATTGCTACTGGAATGTTTCTTGTTGTTGGTTGTTTCCTTGACTGCCCTCACCCTCCACACCAGTAGTTGTCACCATTAATGCTTGATTCAAGGCACCGTTGAAGCACATGGACTGGTTATGAGGTTCATTGCATGGGAAACACCAATCATACTCTTGAGCTATATTGTTTTGTACTAGCACTAATGCTTTAGATGCAGATGTAGCATTGGGATTATAGGGTTGAAATGGTCTGTTGGCAGGGAGGCCTTGCTTGATTTAGATTTGCAGCTGATTGGGTGGTCTATGAGTTTGATATGGCTTCTGTTAGGGTGAGCTTGAGGCTAGAAGGAAGGTCTAAAACCTTGAGCTTGCTGCCTTTTGAGTGTAACCAGCTCATTACCTAGATTTTGTAATTACTTCATGACTTCTTGAAGTTCATTTGAGGCACTAGAAGATGAAGTGGAAGCTTCACTTGAATTCTAATTTCTAGGAGTGGGAATAGAAGCTAAATTAGGCACTTGGCTAGTACTTGGGCTCTCTAAACTTGGAAATAATGGCATTGGAGGCCTAGGAGCCAGCTTGCCAGCTTGAATCAAACAATTTTCAGCTCTAATGGCAATGTTATAAGCAATGGGGATAGTTGTGCCTCCCATGGACTGAATTAACATAGAAATATCAGAATTTAAAGCTTTAAGGTAATAAAGAAAAGCACCTTCTACTGTTGGCCTGACTGCCACTAGAATTCTCTCCCAAGTCCTTTGAAATCTGAAATTAAAATCAGTCAGCTGCTCATTGGGAGCTCTTTTGATAGTTGTCAGCTGCTCCAAAAGGGACAAGTTGTCTCCCTTTTCCCCAAACTACTCATGGAGGGCTATACATAGCTGATTCCAATTTTGAATAGAACCTAAGGCAAGACTCCTGAACCATTGCAAAGCCTTCCCCTTGAATGAAGATGCCAGCAATTTGACAGCAACTTGCATCTCATTGATTTCATGAATTGCACAAAGGTTGGCAATGTCTTTAACATGATCACCAGGAGTAGTCTGATTCTCTCCAGTGAAGTATGGAATGTTCTTCAAGGCTGCAATTGGAATTGGATTTTGTGCATTGAGAGCAAGTGGGCTGCTGCCAGTGAAATTGACATAGGGGTTGTTTTGTGCCATTCTAATTGGTCTTAGAACCCTTGTTGACTGAATGAAAGGCCTACCAGGTGGAGGAGTTGAGAGAGTTTTGTTTGGTGGAGATGGAGACCTTTGGATTCTCCTCCCACTTTGCCTTATTCTTGGAGATAACTATAGATATTCAAACATCACCTCTTCCTCTCCAGCTCTTGACCTTGTGTTGATTCTTCTCATGAGTTTTCAGGTCAAGAGCTGGAGGGGAAGAGGTGATGGTTGAATATCTATAGTTATCTCCAAAAAAGTGGGAGGAGAATCCAATGGTCTCCATCTCCACCAAACAAAAATTCTCAACTCCTTCTTCCCAGATTCTTCCCTTGAAGTCACCGGATGTGCAATTTATAGCTCTTTTAAGAAAGAAAATTGCAGCAGATGCACATCAACTTTGCTGCAATGAAAATGAGACCTCTAAGGTCCCACCGGGCATGCCAAAACTATTGTTGCAAATCAGCAAAGACACCCCGAATGCAAATCAGGTTTCTAAGTTGATGTTTCAGCATCCATTGTGATTGCACAACATTAAAACCTCTCTCCAAGTGTGGGACTTGTAAAATGAGAGAGAATCTCCAAATTAGAGGCTAGTTCCTCAAAATCCTCCTCGATCAAATCTGTTATTTGCATAATTACGAGGTTTGAATCCTAATCCTTCTCTAAATTCCAAGGAGACAGAGATAGAAAGTGCAAAAATGAAACTAAACTAATAGGTGATACACCAAAGGAGTGGTGAACACTTCTTGTTCATGAAAATTGACACAATTTCATAAATGCAACATGAAACATCATACACAAAGGCTGATAAGATGTAATTAAAGGTCCGAAATGAAGCAAGACAATACAAACAAAGGACTTTGAAAATTGATCACATAGTCATTTTCACTATCAAAATCCTTGCATTTGTAACATCAAAGAGGAGAAACCTATTACAATCATGAAGAAGGTCTGATACTTAAAAAAATCACTTGTTGAAGGTGAAAGAAGAAGCTTGCTATCCAAAAAAAATGTTCAACCTTTGAAAAATGAGCCAAATCGGCTTTTACGGTGCATGGGTCAAGCCTAGGAGAGAGAAAACATGTAAAAAGCATGGAAGCCATTCCCCATTGAATGAAGATGCATTAAAACAACATGGGCATCCTTACAGAACCCATGCCCGACATTTTTGGCCATCTTTGAAGAAGAATGCGACCCATTTTGCATTAAAAGCTGGTTGTTGAAACGTCATTTCTGGCCATTACCACGTGCCAGAGGTGTTTCTTTATTTTCTCTCTCCAAACTCAACCAAAATAAAAATTGACCCCAGAATCATGTAGATAATTTCACCAGATTTCCATTGATATAAAGAACATGAAAATCCGAGCTCTGGATCGAAAGATATGGCGATTTGAAAATTTAGGGCAAAAATAGGCCAAAATCAGATCGGTGGGCAAAAGTTTGAATTTTTACCCGTTTGGTCTTTGGAAAATTTTTCAAATTTTCCCCATGCTCCACCACTCCAGGTGCCACGTGGCAGCTTCCTATTGGCCGCGGGCCTCCTAAGGGAAAATTTCCCACAAAAACTCCGCCGAGCCATAACTTGAAAAATATGAGGAGTTAGGAGGAAAACTTTACCTTTCTGGAAAGATGAGAGAGAGCTCTATCCAATGGTGCCATTTTTAGAAATATTTGAGTGCCTAAAAATCAAAAATGGAGACTGAGGCACAAGAGAGGTAAGAACACAAGGAGTTAGCCACAAAAATGAGCAGGGGCACATTTTGGATAACAATTACTACAATCAGGTCCTAACACATGTTCAAGAAGGTTCATAGCCATAACATCCCAAAGGAGGTGTAGTAACTTCACCAAGTAAACAATATCCTATAAGAAAGATAGAAGAGTGAAGGAGGGAGATTGTAGTCTCCACTTCTGTCCTAACTCTTAGGAAAAGAGAAACATTAATAACCAAGAAAACTGAAATGACAAAGGTCAGACCACATACGACCCACATTAAATTTCAAACAGAGAATTACCCCGAGTTTCAAATAGAATGAGTACAATAGAACCAGAAGAATGAACGTAATCCACATTCCCTATTTCCTTTGGTCATGACAGGAAGACAAGCTCAAAAATTTTGATTACATTTAAGGATTAAAGAAACGATTCACTTCCAAACAGTCCAGTGAAGGGAGGAAGGTGAACAATAAAGTTATAGGTCAAACCAAATCAGCCCATCAATAATTTGAATAGATCCAAAAGTTTTGTTACCCAACTTAGAATCATAAGTGGTTTTAAGAGAACTCAAGAAGTTCTCAACCCAAAAATGACTCGATAGATAAGAGAAACAAACACCTTAAAAAAGAGTTCTAACAACATATACCCAAAATGGAGTTAAATACAGAAAACATGAAGTGGGTTTTCCACAACCATCTTACCATTTTAGAGCAAGTTTAAAATGAAAACAAATCATCCACTCACATTATCATTCTTCTGACTTATTCTCCAACAAGTTATACCTCTAAATAGTGATGTATCGATGACTCAAGCATTCCATTAAAATCCCCATAAACAACATCAGAGAGATAAGTCATGTAAGTCAAAATAGCCATATGAAAATTCAACATACATCTAATATAATACATTTATCTTTCATCAAGAACAACGATGGTTAAATTATAAAACATTAAGGAAATACCCGTAACCACCAGAACAACAAAATCTCAGACAATGAGAAGATTTCAAATGAGTTCTCCAGTTTAGAGCATTCTATCAGTGTCAAAAAGGTAAATGTTTAAGAAAGAGTCACAGAATCAAACTACCCAAAAGAATCATGCAAGATTTTAGCAACAATCATGATATTCCAATAGTTCCCTAACTGAAGTTTTCCAATAGAGATGAAACAAGTTCGTTTAGAACAAGATTCCCCAGATTTAAGCAAACCAAGTTACCTACAAGGTTAGAGCACTTTTAACTATGAACACCTACAAATCTCAAAGTTGTTTTTAAAGCCTATACGGAAAAGTATAAAAAAATAACTACTCATAAGTATGAAAACCACAAACCCAGAACACACTTTCCATGTTTCAAACAAAATCGATAATGCATTCTAAAGAGAAAACAACACTATATCAAGAAGCTAAAGAAATCTAATCAAAAGAACAAAACCAGATTATTCCTTAAGAGCAGAGTTGTTTTTATGAGCATTTAAGTAAAAGCATAAAACTTAATGGATAGGGCCTATCATGCCTGATAGCACTTCACCTTCTTTTTTCACAGGAAATATCCAAGAAGAGCTTCAATTATTCCTTCAAAATACCAAAAACACTAAAAACTTCCTCTTTCTCTTCCTTATAGCTTCTTAGTGCCAAATTCTTCCTTCAATGCCATGTGAGGAAGAAAATTTCTTACCTGAGATAACTAACTTGCATGCAAGAATCGAACTGGAGGTTTGAAGAAAAAAACAACCACATGCAGAGCTCAAGATCCAAAACCAAATGAACAACAAAACCAAACCCCTCTATCTTCTTCCTAGGTGGTCTCGCCAAATTCAAAGATATTAAATGCGAAGTAGGATTGTCGTAAGATTTACCAATCTTCCCGCCATTGACACCTCTAATTCAGCAAAGAATAAGTTCAAAATTACATGCATCCAAAAATTTGGCATAGATTCCAACTCATTTGTTTAAGTTTCCCTATGCCCGCCAAATTTGGCAGATTAAAAGGGATAAGGACTCATTAACTCATCATAAATTCCTATGATTCACTTGCCTCCCACTTACCCACTCCCCTTGTTGTTCCATAGGCCCCTTTAGGTTAGCCACTCACTTAAGGTTAGATTCAACATTAATCTAGGAACCAACATAGGTCCATAGGTATAAGTCTTTAGTCTTAGGTCCATTAATCATTAAAATAAAAAAGAACTTAGTAACTTAGGTTAGGTTACTCTTTTTAGAATAAAGTTCCTAATTTAAGGAACATAGTGTAAATAGGTTCCATGTTCCTAATATAAAATTTACATCTTACTTTACCAGAAAAGAGAAACCAAATTGATATCAAAATTTTGATATGAAGCAGAGAGCCAATAAGATCGGATGGCTCATGGCCTTCACACATTCAAGGTCCAGAAGCCTTTCATCTATCCAAATTGGACATTATGACAACAAGGTTTGAAAATTAGAAGCATACCTTGGATCAATGAAATTTATCCAAGGTAATGTTGTTCTGAATCCCCAAGATTAATGAAAATTGAAACTCAATTTCTCAATCCCAAGAAGTTTATTATTCTACATAAAAAGAGATGGATTTCTTCATTTTAATTACACAAAAACATGACAGAATGTACCTATTTCAAAAGATAACATATTAGCTACTGCAACATGTTTTCATAGGTCATAAGAGTACACCGTCTTAAGAAAAAATCACCTATCAGTGTTTGAATCTTCCATAACAAAAGTCATCATAGATACCAATCATGCTAGAGATGTTACATTTTAGGTGTGGTTAATTTGAAGTCACTAGGGTAGGATTAAGTTAAGATTTAATATAAATGGTTTTGTATAGGTCATTTGAGCATGATGAAGTCATGGTGAAATAGGTATGATGTAGGTGTCGAAGGTCTAGTCTTATGTAACATAATAAATAAGAAAGAAAAGAGGTGAATGGTAAAAGAGTCGAGTGCCACCAAATTAGAAAGGACTATTACGAGTCTATCACACCAAAAGATCAACTTATGAACATAAGACCCTAAAGGAATTTACATGCCTAGACCTTCTAAGGGTGAATGAAGTTACATGATCAAAAATATTGTATTTTGGAACATCCCTTTAGGAGGTAGGAGAGTCGAAAGAAAATAAAGTGAAGTGAATTGGTGTGTTGTGGCATAACCTTATTGCACATTGATGTGCCTATGTTATAAGATACCCAAAAACTAGAATAAGTTAGTCTATAATGAAAAAGTTGTATCCTCTTTTTCTTTTTGATTTTGATTTTTATTTAATGATTGATGTAGGAAGTCTATGTGGATAAATATAAGGAATCCTCAAGGTATTTTTGAAGCTTATCAAGGTGGGAAGATTCAAAATATTTTTATATTTATTTATTCAGAAATAGTCTTATTTTTTATAGACTATGTATAATAGGTCTAATTTATAGTTGTACTTCAAGGGAATAGTCTATTTACAATAGCTAGATAGAGGGGTAGATGTCCTTTTTAGGGAATCATCTATTTGCAATAATTATTACTCAAGGAGATGAGTCCCATTTTAATTTTGAAATTCTTTGGACTTTTAGGTCATGGAATATACTATAGAGGAGTATAGGATTCCTTTATGATGACAACATTGTAGCACACAAAAGGTTAGGCATGTAAGATAGGTTTTACATGACGAATGACCATGGGATTCCATCCTTAAAAGAATAGAAAACATCCATGAGAATCATGCCATGAGTAGAGTCGTGGTACTCATGTTTAAGATAAGACCGAAAGGTGACGGGTAATCACATAATTATTGTTTAGTCATTGGTTCTTAAAATGGGGATGATCAAAGGAATAGGTACTCAAGGAATGAGTTTGTAATGGACAAAAGGTGATGTAAGACTTGATTCAACAATAGAATGGTCGAAGATGCAAAGCATTGAGGGGCTCAAGTTTGGGTTGGCCTTCACGGAAGACAAATGATAAGCACCTGATCCATAGGCATGTGTGATTATGTAGGTTCTAAGACAATTATGAGAAATTTTTCACCATTTACTTTTCTTTTCTTTTGTTTCTTGTTGATTTTCCTTCAAGACAAGGTCATTGACCTTGGAGGTGTGTTCTTAGACATGTTTTTCATAACTACGTTTGATACGTTTTTGGTATATTTGAAGGTGATCAAGAGCGGTGATATGACACTCATCTAGTAACTCCAACTATGCCAAACAAATGGTGGAAATCATCATTGGTGATCATATATTTGAGTTAGATACTGAAGTGATGGAACTTTGACCTCAAAAGGAAAAACAACCTCCATACTTTAAACCAAAGAAAAGGCTATGGCAGTAGTTGAGGTGTGAAAACTAGTGTAGTAATCCCATAAGGTGAAAACAATGTGCATATGCCAATCCTTGATAGTATCATTAACCACTTCTTGAAGAATTTTATTGAGGGTTTTGTTGGTTGATTCAGCTTGGCCATTTTCTTGAGGGTAGTAAGGTGAAGAGAAACTAATCTAGATGCCAAAGGTGTCATAGAGTTTCTATAGGTTTTTATTTTTGAATTGTTTACCATTGTCAGTGATGAGTCGGTGAGGAACACCAAAGTGACAAATAATGTGATGGTTAATGAATTCACATATTTTCTCGGCCTTGGTAGAAATAAGAGGTATAGATTCCACCCATTTAGTGTAATATTTAGTAGCGGTAATAATCCATTGATGATGTTGAGAAGAATGAGGGTTAATCTCACCAATGAGATCCAAACCCCATTGAGAGAAAGGCCAAAGGTCTTGTGCGACCTGTAAGGCATGACTAGGGGTATGGTGAAGATTAGCATGTTGCTTTGAAACTTCACACAATGCTTGACATAGTCACAAAAATTACGATTTAAGGTTGGCCAATAATAACTAGGGTGAAGAATGTGCGTAGCAACAGGATAAACCACTCAAGTACTTCCAAAAATTCCATTGTGAACTTTTTTAATAATATAAGGTATTTTAGAATCTGGTTAGGCAACGTAAAAGGATTCCATCAAAACCATGTTTATAAAGTAGACCACCCATGATAACATAATGAGAGACACCTTTGAAGAAGGCTCATTTCCCATCGTAGGTAAGATGCGGAGGGAGAACACAAAGGAAATGTAGTCAACAAATTTATTATACAAAATATCTTGTGGTTTGATTTATATTTTTGCAATAATATTAACTTCTAGGAATATGTAAGATGGTGATTTCAATATTTGTATTATGATGAAGATCTTTGAGTCCGAGGGTGAAGCAGTAGTTGAGAAGTGAGATAGGCCATGGTATTTACAATTTTTTTGTGTAACACGGAGTAGTACAAAGTTCATAATGGTCAAAGGTATTCGGGAGGATGTCGACATGATGTTTATAATTTTGAAGTATCTCATTACGAAACTGGTATAGTCCATTAACTTGGTTGACCACTAGTTGGGAATCACTAAAAATATTAATGGATTTAATGTTTAAGGCTATGGTGGCTTTAATACCTAATACGAATGCTTTGTATTCAATGATGTTATTCATACAATAAAAATCTAGTTTGAAAGATAGGGGCATAGGATCACCATCAAGAGGAATGAGAATGATCATTGTACCTTCCCCATGCTAGCATTTGGAAACATCGAATGATAATGTCATTTGATAAATTATATCATCAAGGGAAAGGGTAGTAATGAATTCATTTAGAAAATCAAAGTTTTTAGATTAGTTTCCGAAAGAGGTATGTATGCAAGCTGGTCTGCAATGGTTTTTCCTTTGGCATATTTTTGGTGCATAAATTCAAGATTGAGGTCTTGGGCATAAGACAATGCACAACATGTTGATGTTGGTAGAGTTTAACATACATGTACTAAAAGGGGTCAGTTTTGGTGACAACAAAGGTTTTATGGTTAAGTAGGTAATGGAGAATTTTGGTAGTGATGAAGACTAGGGCTAGGTAGAGCTTTTTGGTGTGATTGTATCTAGTCTCATATCTAGATGGGTATGGATTATATAATAAACCATTTTCTCTCTACGTTGGTCATCACGATGAGTAAGCATGGCCCCCAATGAATGGTCTGACTGAAATATAGAGGTAAAAGGGAGTTTCATCTTTAGGAGGGATGAGCATAGGTGGTTTGAGGAGGTATCCTTTTAATGATTCAAAATCTTTATGGCAGTCGTCATCCCATTTGAATGAAAAATCCTTTTTAAGGAGGTGATGAAAATGCAAAGAACAATCAACAAAATGGGAAATAAAATGGTGAATAGATTACAACTTTTCTTGCAAATTATGAAGTTGACGTAGGTTAGTAGGTGGAGGAATCTTAAGAATTTCCTTGATTTTAGCAAGGTCAACCTCAATGCCATGCAAAGAGACAATGAAACCAAGGAGATTACCTGAGAGAATAGTAAAGAAATACTTCTATAGTTAAAGATGAACGAAGTATTTAAGTAGGTGATCAAATATGACTTTAATTACCGTGATATGATCCACCTAACATTTAGATTTAGCCAAGAGGTCATCCACGTAATCTTCCAATATGTTATGCATAATGTCATGGAAAATATAGGTCATATCCCTCTCTAGGTAACACTCATATTATAAAGGCCAAAAGACATAACCGAGTATCAAAAGGTCCCTAAGGGGTGATAAAGGTAGTTTTGTGTTGGTCTTCTAGTGCAAGTAATATTTGGTTATACCTCAAGAAACCATCCATGAGTGATAGCATCTCATGACCAATGGTGAGATCAACGAGTTGGTCAATGTTTGGTAGAGGAAAATCGTCTTTAGGGAAGGCTAGGTTGAGGTTGTAGAAATCCATGCATATGCGGAGTCCCCTATCACTTTTGTGATAGGAACGATGTTGGAAATCCATTAGGGATAATCAATGGGTAGAATAAAAGAAACATAAAGGAGGTATTGGAGTTCTTCTTTTACAAGAAGGGAAATGCGTGGATACATTTTTCATATTTTTTATTTTATGGGTTTGGTGTCAGGGATGGTTATAATATTTTGAACCATAATATTTGGGTCAATACCTAACATATCAGCATAAGACCAAGCAAAATATTTGATATAATCTCGGAGGAAAGAGGTAAAATATTCCTTCTCAGTGGAATCTAAAGATTGGCCTATCTTTAGAATGTGAGGGTTGTCTTGAGTGTGAATGTTGATCTCTATGGTCAATTCATTCAACATGGTTTACATCTCAAAAGGTAATCACCGGTGGCTATAAGATTCCCCACACCTAAATAAGTGAGAATGGAATCATCATCTTGACATTGAACGACATTTATAGAAGGAAGATCATCATCAATCAGGTCAGGATAGAGGAAGGGAATAGAAATGGGAACCTCCTCATCGCACCGATAGGTCGAGGTACCAAGGAAATGGTGTTTAAGGAATTTTTTTGGAGGAATGGATCTAGGATCCATAGACTCTATAGGTGAAGTTTGTGGTAGGTAGATGAGGTAGAGAAGGTGTCTCTTCTTTTATGAGGATAACATGGGATTTATTGGAAGAGGAATCCTCCAAGAATCCCAAACCACAGTGAAGATTGTATTTGTGGGTAGTGCGAAAATGATGGTGTGACATTCTTACAGATAGATACCAAACCTAAAACATTTCCATGCGTAGCGATGGAGGAATGTGTAGGAAAACAAAGGTTAGTTAGGTACTGAAAATCAGATGAAAATGGATGAGTTTGGGTAAGTGGTCCAGTGTATGTGAAGGAGCATCTTGTCCCTAATATGCCAAATTAGTAATTATATGAGGAAGACCATATGACAAGGTCTCACCCACTGTGGGTTGTAATGTGGATGTCGATGGAGGCTTCCATACTCTTGAGGAGTAAGGAAAGTGTTTACATTATAAAGGTGATACTCCCCCAAGGTAAGGCGTTGGAAAATTCCTACCAAGGGATCAGAAGTTGGAATTTGGGTCATGGGGATAGAATAATCCTCTCGAAGAATGTGAAGGGGAAACATTTATTGGTAGCACTTGAGATGGTTTTTGATTGGTGGATCTATGGTAGAAGCCGAAGCGGTATAAGGCATAGTGGAGGTGACTATGGGAGGTGTAGTGGTAGAAGGGGTAGATGAGGTAGTGGGCGAGGGAGTGGTTTTGATAGTTGTGGATGGGATATGATTTTCTGTGGTAGAGGCCTTAACTAGTATAAGGACATCATTAGGTCGATAGATCATGTTACATGTTTTAAATTGTGAAAGATTGGCTAGAACAGTATAGTTGTGTCCTTCGTGTTCAAATTTTAGACATCGATGTAAGGTGGAAGGGAAACAACCCATGGAGCAAATACGGGGTCAACCATGTAACACATCTAACATGGATTGATATCTATGATGACTTCTATTCTGGAAGTTTCAAACATTGACATGTGACTCTTGTTGAAGACAGTGTACTCTAGTGCATCAAGAAATCATGTTTGTTGTGGATAATATGTTATCTACTGAAATAGGTACAGTTCTACCATGTTTATGCTGAATAGAAAATTAATTAATTCATCCCTTCTTATGTTGAATAATTCACTACTTGTAAAATATAAAATTGATTCAGTTAGACTACTTCTGGAGTCTTTGTTGCACTTAAATTTGTGCTTCATTTTTCATAATTTTTGATACAAAACAACATTACCTTGGATTAATTGATCCAAGGTATGATTCTAATTCATGACTTTGTGGTCATATTGACCAAGCTAGACAGATCATGTGACCTTTGAATTCTAACTGTCCTAAAGTCACAAATGATCTCTATAGCTTCCTACTTCGTATGTGATCTTGGACAGTAATCTGGTTCTTCTTTGGTAAGTTTGGGATGCAATTCTTACTATAAACTGGGAACCTAATTAAACTATGTTCCATAAATTGGTAACCCAATTCTAAATTTGTAACCTATCCTAAGTTACTATGTTCTTTTATTAAGGTGTGTTGTTAATAATTAAAGGACCTAAGACTAAAACCTTAGACTTAGACCTAAGGACCTAAGTTAGTTCCTAGACTAATGTCAAACTTAACCTAATGTTGGCTAACCTAAAAGGGGTCTATGGGATGACATGAACAAGGGGAAGGTTGATGGCACCAACCTATAGGAATATATGAGGAATTAAAGGCACGTATATATCTTTGAAGTTACCAAATTTGGCGAGTGCATGAAATGTGATAGGGAGGGTGAGTTGGCATCTCTAACAAAGTGTTAGTGGAGGAATTTTTAATTTAGATATGGATACATGTAAGATAGCGGTGGCGGGAGATGTGGAAGGACTGTCAGTCTGTTTAGCATTTATTATTTTTAGAAATCACAAAAATGCCTAGGAAGGAGGAAGATGGAAAGAAGAGGAATTTTGGTTTTGTTTTGGTCATTTGGTCTTTTTTTTTTAGCTTTAGCTTTGCATGTGGTTTTTATTATTCCAACCACAGGTTTGAAACCTTACATGAATGTTTTTACTTACATGGAGCTAGATGAAAATAGCATTGTGGAGCTATAAGAGGAAGTAGAGAAGGTTTTGAGGAGATTGTTGGTTTTTATGGGAAGGAATCAAAGCTCTACTTGGAGTTTTTTTATGTGAAAAAGTAAAGACAGGAGCTCTATCACCATGATAGGCCCTATCCATTAAGAATTTTGATTTTACCTAAGTTCTTCATAGAAACAACTCTTTTCTATTTGAAACCTTCTAGTTTTATGTTTGATATTCTTGCTTTAATGGTGTTTGTTTTGTTTATCTGGATGCAAATTGGTTCTTCGTTGTTGTATGGGAAAAGAAATTTGGAAGTGTTGATTGTTGATGTTATGCTAACCTATTTGTATTCGGATCTTCTAGATATTGGAATGGATATTTAAACAATCTCTGTTTGAATGAATATTGAGTTGAATGTTTTTAATCTTTAAACCGTTTAAGGGTTTTATATAAATCTATAGATTTTAACGTGCATGTTTCCATTATTATGTTGTTGGAAACTAGTTTGAAGGATTCCTTGTTTTGGCATTACTCCATCATTTTGGGACTATCATGTGTTCAAAATTTTGGTTTGTTGTTTGTCAATGATATTAAGAACCCATCCTTTTGTTCTAATCTTTCATGTGACTGTGTTTTAGAGTTGAATATAGCTCGTGTTAATCTGGGTCATGGGTTTTCCCCTAATAATAACTCCTTGTAATCTATGTGTTCCTTTTTAAAATATCTCTCTTCTATTACCATTCAATTTGGGTATAAGAAAACTTACCTTAAGCTTGAACAAATTCATCGTGAGTTCGGTTCTATGACATATGTTAACAAATCCACTTCGGGTTTTGAATTTTGTACGGATCTTTGATCTTGGTAAGTTTCCACTGAATGATGATGGATGTTTAACCCTTATTAAGTGAGGTTACCCAAATGACATGTATACCTTCTTGTTGGATGTTGTAAATTTTATGGAGATTTATTGCGAATTCGTTTTGGGTTGCTCCCCCTTCCTTTCAACTTTGATTTATTTGGTACTATAACCAAGTCAATTGTTATTTGGTTTTAATTCATGTATTGGGATAATATCTTTAATAGAGATAGAACTACATGGTAGGACTATTAAATGTCTTATTTTCATTCCTTTCTGATTGATTCTTTAATTCTACCCAATGTTGGGCTATGTTGGACCAACTTTGGGGATTGAGAAATCAGATCTATTTGATGTATAACTTTTTTCATTTCTCTATAACTCGTATTTTGGATAGAATATTTAAGATACTCTATTATCTTTGAGACTCATTGTGTTGAAGAGTTTCTTAAGGACATGGTTAGAGTCTCTCTCCTTAGTTTAGGAATGTTATTCATTCTTTATATTTGTGATCTTTCCTTTTAGATGAACTATAACATAAGATAAAGGGAATGATATTGTTTTAGTTTGGTTCTAAATGTTAATCATTCTGCCCTTTTTGGATTTGATAGTGGTTGGTTGAAACTTGAGTGACTCTGATTGGTATCTCATCCTTATTTTGGATTATAATCTATAAAAGTGTAGTTGTTAGGACTGCAGAGTGTTGGTCATGACTATTTCCCTTAGTTGAACTTGAAATGAACTCACTCAATCATTTTGGAGTATATCTTCTGTGAGCTAACTTGTTTGGTTATAATTGATCAAGTCTTCTTTACCTGGAACATAGAGGCATAATCTTAATCAATCCAATTTAACCTCTATGTTGAGCTTGACATATTCATGGTTTTGTGATGAAATATAATTTTGCTTTGTCTGAAAATTTGTTTATGTATTGATTTGATGTTCTCTTGAAATAGCAGAACAATATACATGATCGATGGGTAGATTTATGTATCTTGTATCACTTCTTGAAAAGTTGGAACTGGTTGAATGAAGGATCTTATTTTGGAAATTGAATGATAATTAAATTTAGAATGAAACATGAATTTCCTTTCCTTAATTTTGCTATATTATTTATAACATGTTAAAAAGAGTGTTATGATGAAAAGCTAGGGCTGTTATGATGATTAGTAAAACCTTACTTTCAAATTAGAAAATTTAATATTCTCTCTCCTTCCTTGTAATATTTTAGGGAAAAGTATCTCTATTTTATTGATGTGTTTTCGAATGTTTCATTAAAAATAGGGTTCTTTTATGATATAGTTAGTTAAAAGCATAATGTTTTAATGCTTATAGTTCTTATCATGCTTTGAGTTCAAATGAACTGAACCATGCTAACAATTTTGTAGATGGATTTTGTAAAAGATGAAATGAGAAATAAATATAGAAATTTACATCTATTTTACTAAAGAAATTATATCTTTGTTATGATGATTATGTGGTGTCATTACTTGAGATGTACTTCTCGAAAAAGAAAGTGTAATGAAATTATTTTTATATTGATGTTATGACACCTTGTAATCTCTGAAATACTTATGAATTTAGTGAATGTATCACTCCTTCTTGATGAATAAAATATGTGATGATTTCTAAATAATATTACGATCTAATACTTTCTTGTCATGAATTAAGATGTATTATTATTAAGTAATATCATAAATGAAGGAGATTAGTATATGTATTTTAGAGCTATGGAAATTGGAACTTAATAGTTCTTATATTATAAAACTATGAGTTGTGAATATGAAATCTTAGTTGGTTTTTCTCAACTAAAAAGATGCAACTAATAAGTTGTATAAGTGGATCTTTAAACAATATAAAGAACTATGATTGAGTTATATATATGTATGTATGTATGTATGTATATATACCTAGCCCTTTCACCTATCTTCACCCTCTTCTAATAATCTATGAGGCTTCAAGACCATTTTACAACATCACCCTCACCATTTCTAACGTCTTTGCAATCACAGGAGTCTGAAAACCAACTCCAAGAACTTTCTAATAATTTCCCCTAAGCGATGCTTGATTAGCCAACTAACGCCGGTCATTCTATCTAATTGGCATCGATCATAGAGCCGAAATTGGTTATTGTGTCTGGCAATATACCTCAAACCAATGAGCTAATACCCACTTCCCAATAACCCAGAACCATTTCTAATCTTTACTAGACCTTATTGAAAGTCTTTATCGGACCTACAACACAACACCAAAGCAATCGCCCGACCTTTATTATTATTTTGTACAAGATACCTAAATCATTTCAATTCCAATAGGATAATTATTTTGTGTATATACTAAATAACATTAATATTGTTATATAAAAAGTGGATTTTCATCCTATTTAGGAAGCATCATGCTTCCCGGATCTAGCTTCTACTAGGTAGTTCACTCATTTTTTGTTTAACTCTATCTGGTGGTATTGTTTTGCATTTACTTGTAGTTCCTCCTAGCCAAAAGGGATATCTCATAGTCAACTTGGATCATGAAATTATAATGTGTGAAAAAACTTCAACCGAAATTACAAATAGGTATTCCTCCTTGGCCTACCACCCTTATTTGTTTCATTAATTTACTAAGAATCCGGTGAAACATTTTGGCACGCTTAGTGGGACCCATCCGGGTTCCTTGCATTTTTCATTCTTAGGGAACCATTGTATGTTTGTTTCTTTTCAAAAGGAAGTTAACATTAAATTATCTCCCTAGGAATCTTCTCTTTCTTCTACTTGTCTCAGTGACATTTGTATTTCAGGACTAAAATGAATCCTTCTTTCTTTTCTTGCATTTGCATTAGTGAAAGTCATATCCTTTCCTATTCACTCTTTGTTTACATCGAATATCACATTTCGATTTGGGTTTTAAAATACTTGCATTTCATATTTCTATGTTTACATTTCTAGCTCACATTAAAATTGAGGGAAACCTATATGCTAGAAGTCATGCCCAATTGATGGTTGACATAATTGAATCATAGAGCACATTCTCTTCTCTCTTTTCCAAAATACACAAAAATAAACTCACACATCTTCTTAAACAACACCTTACCTGGAAGAAGCTTTCAACGATCACACAATCAGAGGATTGATAGTGGGTGCCTAGCTGGTTTCTCTATCCATTCATTATCTCAGAGAAAGGACCGCCCCACCAAAACATAACCTAAAACCATCCTTAGATCTTTCCTCTTCATAGGATACCCTCTTTCCAACCAAAAAAATTGTTCTGTTCACAAGTCAGTCTAAAATAGCATAAGCTAAAACATAAAATTCATTCATAGGATTTCGTGTTTTTCTTAGTTTTTTCTTGAGTTGTGTTTTGAGTTGTGAGGTCACGCATTCTCCATTTTCTTCTTCCTTTCACACCCCATAATTATAGTTGGTGTATTCCAACTTTTTCTGGGTGTGTTAGGGTCCATTACTATCATACTCAAGTTTCTAGGTTGATAGTTTATTTGATCTAAGTCACAAAAATCAAATTCTTCCATCTTTTCAAAATTTTCATAGTTACTAAAGATCGATCCAATGACTGGCATTGGTTTACTCATCCGAATGTCATCGTTTACGACCATCATCATTTATCTTTTTTTTGGTCATTTTACTAAAAACAACATTCACCACATTTTATGTTCTTTCTGAGGTTCCTCAGAAGCATCATCATACATCTAGATCTTTGAAATCACTATCAAATCTAGATTTTTTCTCATTTTCATCAGTTGTTACAAAATTTATGAAATTTTTTATTTCCTACGAATAAAGATATCAATTAACCTAACTAGCATCAATCACCCTCTTACCCTCATTGGTTAATGTAACCTCTTTCAATTCCCAGTGTGTTTAATTTTTAATTAAAACAAAGACTAGTTTCACCTCCCGGAATCTATTTTTCTCCATTTCTTCTATTTTTTTGTT
This sequence comes from Taxus wallichiana var. yunnanensis, assembly GCA_018340775.1. NCBI lineage: Eukaryota > Viridiplantae > Streptophyta > Pinopsida > Cupressales > Taxaceae > Taxus > Taxus wallichiana. The sequence goes on along the minus strand of CM031244.1, from coordinate 656,642,336 downwards.
TCATTTACAGAGAATAGATTACCAAGTTTATGCTAACTCACATGGTTTTGACTCGTAGCCAAGCCAATTCCCTTGTGTTTCATGTTATCCTTCATCCGCTTCCTCCTAGCCCATCGTAACCTTCGATCCTATCGCCATATGGATCTAACTCAACCCATTATCCTTAATACCGGTGATGACAAGTTTGCAAGGCTCCTTGACTAGAAATCCACTACCTTACAATAGTATCTCACCCATTCATCTACTAGAGACTCATTAGGACAATTGGTATACAACATGCATGTATCAATCCCTTCTATCCTTGCCCCCACTTCTACGTCACTACCACTATTTTGGCATTACCCTCTTTCACCTTACCACCCGTGTAGTGTCTCAAATGAACCCCACATCATTTATACTTGTTGTACCCATGGAATATTTCACACCATCGATGTCTATTTTTCCTATGGTGTTAACCATTCCTTCGTCACCACCTTTAACATAGCCCCGTCTGCCCTTCACCTCATATATGCCTATTGCATCACTACCACCCATGATGTTGGAAACCCATACTCCATTCCAAAACATCATCCTCTCCATCCCACATCCCTTACCTCCAACTACCACAAGATTCATTATGCCTACCCCACCTACTTACACATATCATCAAAAACCCCTAATCTTGTATATCACCTATTTGGGATATTTTCCACCTACATCAATTACCCTTTCACGGTTCTCGTACTTGACACCACCATATACTGGGATTTTATCCACATCATACATTCATCATCAACCTCCTTATACTACAGGGGGTGCTCAATCATCACAACCTACCAACGAACTCATTAAAATGATGATGGAAAAGATCTAAACATTGGAAGCATCGGTTTCTGGCTCTCGTAACTCCTTAAACTACGATGAAATATGTAATGATCCCATCCAACCATCTATTCCCATTCACCCATACCCTATGCATTGGGAAATTCCCAAATTCAACCAGTTCAATAGTAAAGAAGACCCACAACAACACTTGCGTTCTTTAAAACATGAGTATTATCTAATCACCCATGATGATGCTTTACTCCTATGGACATTCCCAATGTCCTTGACATGACCTACATTAGATTGGTATAGTGGTTTACCTAGACATTCCATTTACTCATTTAATCAAGTGGCTCAAGCCTTCTTGGACCATTTTTTGATCAATATCATCAAGAAGGTCACCATGACCAACTTGTACTCAACACAACAATACGATGAAGAATCTATCATAGATTTTTTCACTCATTGGAAAAGCCTCATTAATCAGCTAACATTTAAACTATCTCAAACTAATCTTATGTATTTATTCACTAGGGCTTGTGTCAGGCACATCTCACCAACTCTTCAAGTACAAACCTTTTGTACCTTTAACGAAACATTTACCATGGCACAAAAACTAGAAATTCATGCCATTGAAGAGAAGAAAATTCAATTTTGAAACAAAAATGCCACCTTTAAATCAAATGATACCTCCTCCTCTTCAAAACCCCAAAACAATTATTCAAAAGCCAAAGGATCTACCAACATGGTAGTTTTGAACGCTGGCCCACATCACCCCTCTAATTAATCAAAACCTACCTCTAACCTTTGTCTCGTGTAATTTTTTCAGTTCGGCAGAAGAGCAATGAAAATACACTCCAATTGGGGAGCCTTATTCTTTAGTATTAGAAAAACTTCTTAAGGCCGAGCCATTGCTCTTCCACCCATAAAACCACATACTAGTTTTGACCTCACTCTTCCTATGTCAATGGTACAAGGAACATGACTATTGTAACTATCATTGTGTAAAAGGCCATAGCGATGGTAATTGTATAACCTTCAAGAAAATTATCTAGGAAATGTTAGATAATGGAGATCTCATCCTGGATAACCCGAACACACCCACAAATCAAAAATTTCATATCTTCAAGAAACCATTCCCTAATCATACCCCGTCATCTAACCAAAGTGGTGAACCTTCAACCAATGACAACAATGTCCATGAAGTCCATGTTGTTTTCAAATTCATACCAACCATTCCTCAATTTCCTCCTATCCCCTCTATCAAGGAGATTCTAGTACGAGCTCCTTTATCCATAGAGGAGCCTACCTCATCTACTCCTTCACCCACAGAGGAGTCTCCTTCATCTCCCCTTCACCCATAGAGGAGTCCACAATTTTTGTTGATGCAGTTTCACAACGATCTCGCAAACTAATGAACAACCTATAGTATTAACTCTCCTACCCATGGGAAATTCATCATTTCCTTCCTTGCCACCGAAAGAAGAACCTACCTTATCCCACCTACCATCTCTCCTATCCATATGGGATTATTTAGACGTGCCACTTCCTATTGGTAATAATTCCCCATTATCCTTCCAAGATCCTATTGATCTTCTCTCGGCTCTCTCACCTACGAGTCCAAAGCCAACCAGTTCCATGTCTCATAGACATATTTTACAGGGATTACTACTAAGCCAATGTCATATCCTCTTACAATAGTGTCATTTTAATTCTTGACATTCATTTAGATTACATTGATAATTCCATGCTTTGGGGACACATTGAGACAACCCTTTTCAACCCAAATGCAAATGTTTCTGCAGATGCCTCCACGATCTATCTGAATGTATTTCAAAAAGCCAATCAACCATGACCATTCCTATTGAAATGACCTCTTCTTCATCACCCTCGCCTACACCTAAACCTTTACCAACAACCAAACCCATTCCTATGCCTAAGAACCTACCTACACCTACATCTTCCCCCACATCTAGACCCATCACTACCTTGGATTTCATGTCAACATCAAGCATATTCCATCCACTCGTAAAATTGGATTTAGCCACATCTTTCCTATCCCACACAAAAACCATTCCTCCACCTAAAAGGATGACCCAACGTTGTAGGCCGCACACACCATTATTGCCCACTACACCTCTGTCACATTCACCCCTTACCTGTCATCCTTGGACCTCATCCATCTACCTTGGTCAAGCAACCTCCTACCCAAGGAAAATCAAAAGTGCAACAACTTGCCTCTTCATCAAGATCCTTTATTACACCCAACCTACTAGCACAATGTACACCTTCACCATCACCCACATCTTTCTTACCACCTATACCCCCACCACCAACAATAACCTCATCACTATCTATGATATTTATTTCTCTTCAACCTATACTTTTCTCTGTCAAGAACCTTCACCAAACCTCCGCTATCACCTTGGATAACCCATCCTCTTCCACCATCCACTTTTCCTTCTACACCATGTACTCCTTCACCTTTACCCAGGAAGGTACAACCAAAATTGAAAAACCCACTACCCTCCACTTATAATGCTAGTTCATCTACTATGCCTTTACCCAAGAAGGTACAACCCAAGCCTAAAAAGTACCACCTACCAAACCAGTGGTCAAACCTATCTCACCTCCAATTCCACCACCTATAGCACCTCACACGCCAAAATTACCCACACTTCAACCCAAACCCACACTCACTTCACATTGTGATCCATTGGCAGGATCTTACGCTAAAATTTTAGCCAACCTTTTAGAGACCTCTATCATCACATTATCGCCACTTAGACCTTATGACCCACTCAAACCCAAACCAATAGGGTTTGATGATACCAAAATTTAATCCTACTAATGTGTGCCATGACATGATGTAGAAAATTGTAAGGCTGTAAAGATTTCTCTTCTCTAACTTTGTCCTCTTGAATAAAACATTGATGACAATTATCTTCTAGATGAGGACCCAATTCCACCTCCACCTATCACCAAACATCCTTTCCCACTACCTATTTCACGACCTAAATCACCACCTCCACAACCCTTTCATCCATCTCCAAAATTTTAGATCAATATGGTCCATATAAGAGAGCAAGCAAAAACCCCACCAAAATTTCAGTGCACCCTACTCATCTCACAAAGCTCTTATCTCACACTAGGTTTTTGTCCATCATGTCATTATAATTTTCCATGGAAAGGATAAAATAACCATCCCAGTTTAACATGATCCAAGTTACTACTCACCCCCAAAAATAAAAAGGAAAGGATAAAATAACCATCCCATCCGCCAATCCGGTCTTGACTATACCATCTACACCCACACCAAAATCATCATTTGGGGACCCACATACCATATTTATGATGAGGTCTCCCATTGTACAATGATAAAACAATTTCACTAATACCCTCTAAAAATTTATTTATTAGAACTCGTCCAAACCTCTCGAATCTCATCGATAAGTCCTCATGGTAGTTCTGTAATTTATTGAGGTTTTACCTAACAACCCAACACTTGTGGCCTCTCTCAACAATTCATCCCCTTCCTCTACACCTACCACTTGTCACCAAGTATCCACCCTCATTTTCTCGATGACGAGATTATACCTCTCTAATCGAATGATCCCGATCCTCTAACACCCCGAACTATTGTTACTTTCTCCTGAGCATTCAAGTGTTGATATGTGATTTTTTCCCCATATGAGGATATGTTCCTTTGGTTTTGGGAAGTCATGCTTTATTTTGATTATGTCTTTTCTACTCTTAAGATCTTTGATTGAAACAGAATATGCTTGGACTCTTTTTTTCTTTCATCCTTTGCATATGAGTACAATCTGATTTTTGGAAGATTGTGGATTCATCCACCTTTATGAATCAACCTTGGATTAGTTACATTGATCCAAGGAATTTTTTAATTTTATTCAGGATGAACAATTTGTATTAACATTTCGTGAGTTACTAAGTCTGACTGAACTTTGAATGTTCAAGTTCTTTTAAAACTCCTTCTTATATATATATATATATATATATATATATATACACACATACATACATATATACATATATATATATATATTATATATTTGTATTCCATAGAGATAGTTTTGTTGGATTTCGAGGTTAACTTTGGCTGATCATTGTAATCAAAATCTGGTTTCAGTCATCATAGCATCAGAAAGGACCTAGACCTTAAGCTAGGTAAGATGTGTAAGTTTTCTATCTAAAGCTTAATTACTTGATGCAAATCAGAATCTAATCTGGGAATGTTTTATTCTATTTGAATTCTATTTACTAATTAATCCTATCTAGGGGACCTAGACTAGAATCAGTAAGGTTATTAGTTTTAACCTAAGCTATAACCTAATGTTGCAAGGTTAGTTAATCTAACCTAGTCCTAAACTATGTGCTTGATACTCCTAAGGGTTATCTAAACCTAACACTAAGGAGGGTGACTAATGTTATATCCTATGGCATTAAGACTAAGTCTACCTATGATCTAACCTAAGTCACTAACCTATCCTAAACTAATGCTATGAAGGGGGACCTAAGGAGGGTCGCAAGTCTTGGGTGGTGGTTTCCATGGCATTTAAGGAAAGGATAAGGATGAAGGATAGGGAGTCTTTGCCGCTGGGTTACTAGAGGTTAAATTTGTTAAGAAAGGGTCTTACATGGCAACATCTCTAAGAATGGGAACTTTTGTTTATTTTGTTTTAGCATTCACCAACTTTGGCAATCGGTGGCAATGGAAAATAGGTGGGAGAATGAAATTTAATGCAATTAATTTGCATAGGGCCTCGAGCGATTGCTTGGGAAGGCATGCAAGTGGAATTTTTCTTGGTTGTCTTATTTTTCATGCATTCCATTTTTCACTCTACATGAGAATTGGTACTTCAAACAACCATCTACTCTTCATTGCATGGAAATTTTGAAAGTTTCAAATTTACTTCTGTCATGGGGAGTATATAAGGCATGGAGGTAACAATATTTTGTTGTTTAATCTTTTGTGGAAGAAGAAGAGAAGGGGCAAGCGCATCCAGAGGTCTTCTTCAAATTTTTAGTGACACTATTAGGCATGATAGGCCCTAACTGATTAAAATATTGCTTTCCTTTAAATGTTTTCATTATAACAACTCTGTTCAGATAATGTATGCACATTTTGGCTTGGCTGGTAACAATGATTTGGGTTTAATATTAATTTGGGGTTTTGGGTTGAACATGAAATTGTGGGTCCTAGATGAAACCTCCTTCATTATTCCTGTTCCTTTGCTGTGAATCAAACTTGGAGTTTTGCTATCCATTTGGAAGTACTTGTATGTTCTTATATGAAAAAGTATTAAACTAGAAATTGGCTCCATGGAAAGAAACATATTAAAAGTTTACGTGTTTGGAAACACCATGGTAATTCTTTACTTGTTTCATTTGTGATTGGAACAATGGGTTGTTTTCTTCACCGTAAGAACTCTAACTATTACCAGTCCATGTTCAAGGAAGTAGGTAATTGATTTTGTGGTTGGAATGTTAGTTTATTCAGTGAAACTCGATTGTTTTAGTTGTGTGAGTTGGAAATGTTGTATGAAGTTTAAGCCTGTACTTTTTATTTCAAAGGGGTTTGAATGTTCTTATGATTGCAGGTTCTGTGAGTAAGGAAGTATATGGTTTAACTGTTGTTTTTGTGATTAAACATGGATATTAGGAACACGGATATGCTCAGGAGGAAACGTACTTGGATGAACTCTGTTTCCTGGAAATTCATGGTTGATCCTGGATCTGCATGAATGGAAATTATGTTTAATGTTTGGTTAAGATAGGACTGTGTTTGATGTTACCCAGAGGTGATTTTGAAATCTGTTTCTTTTGGCCATGTTACACGATGTTGGAAATTCCTTTTGTTTTGTTTTAAAAAAAAAAAAGACTTCAATGTCGACAAGTTTTATCGACGTTCAGCTAATGCATGTCCTTCTGAAGGTGAAATTAGGGTTGAAATGCTTTCAACACAACTGAATGATCTATTTATTTTGATAGATAGAGCATTATTCACTACTATGGTATGAATAGGGTGACTCTGGGGAATTGTTGAATCTATATTTAGAATTTGATTATTAACTCTGTACATGTGTTTTTGGTTTGGTATCTTGGAACAATATAACAACCTAACAGTGCAACGGTTGGAATAATTTAGTTTCGATCCATTGGTAATTGATGGTAATGGGAAAGTTACCCTAACTCTTAGACTAAAATGGTTCGAGTAATGGATGAAATGTAGACTGTTTACTTTAGAGCAGGATTGTGGTATGAGATTTGATCATTTATAACATTTTATGTAAAGAAAATGTTATTGACTTTTGTTTAATGTATAGTTGTAAAACCGTAGGGATCCATTGGAAAACTCTTAAGGTGGCTCTACCTAACTTGAGCTATTGGTTAAACTTAAGTGTTGTATTACTCATCTTCTTCTTCCCTGATTGGACTAGAGAATGTATATTACTTCTTGGAAGTTAGTATAGTTCTGAACTTGATTAAAATAGAGTTATGATTTTCTCTATTCTTTCCTCTAAGTTATGAAGGAAATTTGTTATAGGATTTCAAAATACGAAGGTATTTATACTCTCTTTTGGAATAATGGGGAGCTCTTCTATAGAATTCTATAAGGAACTCTACATTAATGTTATGAGATGACAGGATTTAAAGTGGAAAGAAATAGTAAGTGGTGAGATCTTAACTTAGAAGACTCCTTTCATTTATTAGCGAGATTATTATCCCGATTTAGAACTCGGTTTGTTATCTTCTTGTATAAAGGGAGCCCTGTAGTTAATGTTTTGCATACTTATCAATGATTAAAAATTGGTATAATAGAGTTAATGGCAGTTTGCTAGATGAACTTGCACGAGGTAGTAATCTATTCTTTTCTCAAATTGCTTTTATATGAACCTGTTGGATGCATACCTTTAAAAGGTTTCATTCTTTTAATAGGAGTGATTAAAACATGATTGACACTATTCTCGGTTTTGCGGATGGTTAGGTACTTAAAATACAGAATGTCCTTTCTTCTTTTCTTGTATAAAACAAATCATCTGAAATAGACTAAGTTGAAATTATGCCTGTGATTTGAGTTACGATATAAAGTCCTTGGTAAAAGGAAAACCTAGAGTGTATCAATGAATTGGGAATTAAAGAAATTGATGTCATTTAAACAGGATTGTTTAATGAAAACAATTAGTGGAATGCAATTGTTTTAAGGATTAGTGCTTATCATGCTTAGTTCACTGAAATGACCCGTGCTAGCAATTTTTGCAGATGGTCATCTTAAGTGGTAAAGGCAGGAAAATCTGATATGATGCAATGACTGTTTAATCTGGTTCTTATGAAGAATTCTGACTTGATTTTTCTAATTGTACTATGGAAGAAAGTTACTCTTTTGATAAAGGATATTGTCTTAAAATATGCCAAAGTGCATAGGTTGTAATTGTATAGGTTTGGAAATGAATGAAATGGAGAGATATTACTTATGTGGTTTGTGCTCCTTATTTGTTGAATTGATCTTCTTATTATCTATATGAATGAGTGTGCATTCTTATTGTTCTATTCAATGGAGTCTGGATGGATTCCCTAAGTAAGCCTTAGCTAATTATATGGCTAGATACTACATTTTTCTGGTTAGTAATTCTTTATATCTTATGATTGTGGTTAAAATTGTAAATAAGACCACTACATTTTTAGGGAATGTTGAGGTTGAGCTATGCCCTAAAATGTAACTATAACTGGGAGAGAATTTTGACCTCTCGTAATGCACTAATTCAAAAGAAATATATATGGTTATAAATCACCATGACTTAATGGTATTAAGTCTGATATGTTTCAGTCTATAAGGTTGTTACATACCCTTGCTGGATTAGTTATTTTCCTAATGGGGAAAACTTAAATGGTTATTGTCCTATTTTGTGGATACAAGGTTGTTAGGTACCAACCGACAACTTAGAAACAATCTTAAATCTAATTAAAACCCTTTTGTGAAACTGAACCTAATTACAAAAGGTAACTCAAGGAGTGTTGGACTCAGGGTTAGGGAAGGCTACCTAATAAGGTGGGCCTGTAATCCAAATATAACTTAACATAAGTAAATTCTTGGAGGTATGTACATCTTTCCGAGGTTGTTTTGTAGGATGTTGACACATGTCAACTACAAGGTTGTACCTTCAAGAATATTAGGATCTTCTCGAGGATACAACAATGTAGGTGACATATGGCAACACCCTTCTACATTGATCATTAAGATTTACACACTGAGACTTGATCAAGATTTTTGTCTGGGATTGGTTAGGACCATAGACAGGTTATGAGGCAGCCCTTTGAGACTCAGGGTACCTTGACACATGGGGTTAACATTGGTTGACCCAGTATGTCAACTTACCCCTAGTCTTCAAGAGCATCTTTATAGCATGAATTATGATGTTAACCCAATCTAGAGTGAAAACTTGGGACAAGGGGACTGACAGAGGTCAGTATAAGATGTTCTATATAACATTAGAGTGGGGTGAAGGACATATTCCGAATTAATGAGTATGTTGTCAAGGGATAAGTAATACAAACAGTATGTTTAAACCTTTTGCCAAAGTATCGCAAGCTACTTGATTGTGTTGTCCTATGTCACCTAGTCTAAGGATCATGATGCCGATGAATAGTGGTAACAATTATTCAGATAGGTTCCTTAGACAGAGAACTCAGAACTTGGAATAGGGAAGAGAACCACGAGAATGAAGTGTTCAGTTGAAAACTTCAATCTCAAAGTTACGCATGAATAGATCGGTAGTTCACCGAGTCATGGAATGAATAGATCGGTGGTATACCGAGTCATTACAACTGCATATGGTTATCTATTATAAGAATGATTGTTATGATATGTGTGTTCTAAATTATGTATTTAGACAGAGAACATTAATCGTGCAAAGAAAGATTTTTTTCCTTGTTCTAAAGTATTAAAATGGGAATGTTACATCTTAGTATCAGAGTTGAAGGTTGTAGCTCTTGGACCTATTATGTCCATAATCTGATGAAAACCTAAATTTTCTTGTAACAGAAAATGGTTAGAACAAGGGGAAATGTTGCGAATAATGCTCCACCTAAGGAAGGGGCAGCAACAACCCAAAAACTTGATGATATCCTTGTTGCCCTATTGGACACAAGAGATCGTTTAGCTATACTTGAACAATAAGTGATGGGAAATGAGGAGGACGAAGAAGCTGGTAACAACAATTAGCCACCTCCTGAGGACAACCCCGATATGGGTGTTAGTAATAATAATGGAAATGTACCTATCCAACCAGAAAACAAAAAGGCCAGGTTGGTAGCAGAACTCACTAATGATATAAAAAGGATAAGTCCACCTAAATTTGATGGCACCACATTAGGAGATGGAGCTGAGAACTGGCTCAATGAAATGGAGAAGTAATTTGCAATAAAAAACTTTTCGAGGAAACCAAAGCTATTTGGGGAGCATATAAGCTTTCCCATGAAGCATCTTCATGGTGGGACAACCGTAAGGCTGAGCTAAATATTGATGAAACTAACATCACTTGGGATCAATTTAAAGGATATTTTAGGCAACGTTGGCTGCCACAACTTTTCTATGATCAGAAAATGACAGAATTTTAGAACTTAGCTCAAGGGAAGCTAACTATAACGCAATCTCTCGGAGCAGTTTACGAAACTCCTCAAGTATGTACCGTAGTATCAAACTAACGAGAAGTTCAGAATATGAAAATTCATCATGGGACTGAATCTCGTGATTGGAGGAGAGGTTGATGTTCACAGCCCAACCACTATGGAAGGGGTTGTTGAAAAATCCATAAGGTAGGAATAGAAATTAAAGGCTATTTCTGCTCATAAAGAGGAAGTGTGGAAGAAGATTCCAAACCCTTCTTCAGCTTCTCTTGCACCCAAGAAGGGGCCATGGAAAAATTTTGGCAACAAAAATAAGTTTTCAGTGGATAATAATAAGAAAATGACAACGAACAAGCCTACTAGAAATGTAAGGGATAGTTTTGCCAAGAATTATAATAATGGGCAGAAGTCCTATGGAGGCCAACGTGATAATTTTAAGGCTGGAAGTAATTTTGAGCCTAAAAAGGGACCTGTAGGAGGCTTCTATAATTGTGGCAAAGATCACTATGCAAACCAATTCCTTTGAAGAAGGATGATCATAATCAACAACATAAGATACATGCTACAGTAGCAGACAAGCAAGTTGAAAAGTAAGTGACACCTATAGAAGTTCTTGGTAAGTTATTTGGCATACCTGTAACTATTCTTTTTGATACAGGAGCTACTGAATGTTTTATTTCTAGTAAACTCACTTTGAAACTTAAAAGAAAAGCTAGAAAAATGGATAAATCATGGACTGTATAGTATGGTAATAACTCTGTTCATACAGTTAGTATGTGTCTTTTTGGGGTAGTCCTTGACTTACCTAACTTTTCCACTGAAGTTGATCTCTATGTTGCACCTTTGGGATCCTATGACATTGTCATCGGTGTTAATTGGTTAGCTGATCATAAAGCAAAAGTGGATTGCTTTGAAAAATATATAAGATGTTTAGATGATCTACAGAAAACAACAGAGATTCAAGGTGTAAAACAGAAATTTCAATTAGGAAATTATCAACTATGCAACTTAAAAAGGCTAAAAATAAAGGATGTACCTTATATGTAGTAAAAATATCTGAATTTGTAGAAGAAGATGGTGATTTCATGAAATGATACCCTCTCACATGAGTTTCAAGGATGTATTTCCAGAGGAATTACCAGGTTTACCACTCAAAAGGGAATTTGAATTCACCATTGAAATCAAACTAGGGACGGAGCCTATTTCTAAAGCACCTTATCGAATGACTACTATAGAGTTAGTCGAGCTTAAGGCTCAATTACAAGAACTTTTTTCTAAAGGTTTGATTATACCAAGTGTTTCACCCTAGGAGCACCATTGATATTTGTGAAAAAGAAAGATGGGACACTTAGATTATGTATTGATTATCAAATGTTAAACAAGGCAACAATCAAGAATAGATACCCACTTCCTAGAATTGATGATTTATTTGATCAGATGCATGGAGCATTGGTTTATTCCAAGATAGATCTTCAATATGGGAATCATCAATTAATAATTAAAGAAGAATATATTCATAAAACAACTTTTCGCATACAAGGTACGGACATTATGAATTCACGGTTTTACCCTTTGGATTAACTAATGCAACCGCAACTTTTACGAACTTAATGAATAATATCTTTCAAGAATATTTGGACAAGTTTGTGCTTGTATTCTTGGATGATATTCTCATATATTCTAAAAGTGTCGAGGAGCATAATGAGCATTTGAAAGTAGTCTTGGAAATTTTGAGAAAAAGAAGGTTATTCGGTAAGTTATCCAAATGTTCTTTCTTTGATACCGAAGTTCATTATTTAGGTCATGTTATTAGTAAAGAAGGAATTGTTGTAGATCCTTCTAAAATAGTGGCAATAACCGAGTGGCCTGACACCAAATAATGTACATGAAGTAAGAAGCTTCATGGGCCTTGCTGGTTATTATAGAAAATTTGTTAAAGATTTTTCTAAAGTGGCTGCACCGATAACTTCATTGCAGAAAAAGGATAAGAAATTTTCTTGGGATGATAAGTGTGAATCTGCTTTTAAAAGTTTAAAAATTCAGTTGACTTCAGCACCTATTTTAGCTGTACCTGACCCTAATGGAGACTTTACTATTGTAACAGATGCTTCTGGGGAAGGCCTTGGAGGTGTTTTGTTACAAAATGATCATGTCATAGCATATGAAAGTAGAAAACTTAAGTTACATGAGTTAAATTATTCCCCACATGATTTAGAGCTTGCTGCCATAGTACATGCACTTCAAGTTTGGAGACACTATTTACTTGGGAAACCTTTTGAGTTGAAAATTGATCATCTAGGGCTGAAATATATTTTCACTCAGCCTAATCTAAATGCAAGACAACGAAGGTGGTTAGATTTTTTGTCTCAATATGATTTTGATATTAGTTACATAAAAGGAAAAGAGAATAGAGTAGTAGATGCTCTAAGTCGTAGGAAGCACATTTATGCTCTTATAACATTAAGAACTCAGTTTAAAGATGAGGTGAAAAGTGCATTAGAATCTGATATATACTTTCAACAAGTGAAAGCAATGCCACGCGCAGATCCAAAAGATGAAAGGTATAAAGGTTTTCATTTTGATAATGAAGGAATCTTATATTATGAAAAAGAGTATACGTACACTATGCTTAATGATTTGAGAAAGAAATTGTTAGTGAATTTCATAATTCACCATTTTTGGACACCCGGGTATTACTAAAATGCTTGCCGATCTAAAACAACAATATTTCTAGAGAGGAATGAAAAAGGATGTTATTAATTTTGTGACTCATTGTCTTGAATGTCAGTGGGTGAAGGCAGAACACATGCACCCTACTAGTTTATTATATCCCCATAGCATACCGCAGTATAAATGACAAGTAATAAGCATGGACTTTGTACAAGGGTTGCCTATGTCAAGAAATAAACATGATGTTATCTTGGTAGTTGTTGATATACTAACGAAAGTAGCTCATTTTATCACTGGAAATCTAAAGGATGATTCTCTTGTGTTAGCTAAAATATTTGTGCATGAAATTTTTAGATTACATGGAGTACCAAAATTAATAATATCATAAAGGGATCCTAGAATGACATCAAGATTTTGGCAAACGCTTAATGCAACTCTTGGAACTAAACTGAAATTTAGTTCTACATATCATCCGAAAATAGATGGACAAACTGATAGAGAAGATCAGTGTTAGAAGATATGTTACGAATGTATTGCATGGATCAACAAAGTATAAATGGAAAGATTATCTCCCATTAGTTGAATTTGCATACAACAACACATATCACTCTTCTCTTAAAATGGCACCTTTCGAGGCACTTTATGGAAGAAAATGTAGAAACCCCATTAGTTGGGATAGCAAGAGGATAGAGAGGTAATTGGGCTTGAAATCCTTACCAAATGGAACAAAAGTAAAAATGATTCGTGACGATCGAGGGAAGTGGCGGGGATGTGCGTAAGAGTTATGTTGACTTAAAGCAGGTTGACTAAAAATTTGAACTTGGTGAAAAGGTTTTTCTTCATGTTAAACCAAGAAAGAGTTCTATAACTTTTGGCAATTGAGAAGTCATGCTTATATTATGAATTTATCTTCTTTGCAGTTGCGAGATCTTTGGTAGTCGAAATATGATTAGACTCTTTTATTTATTTCATTTTACATCTGAGTTTAATCGATCTCGGAAGTCATGCTTGAATTATGAAGTTATTCATCTATAAGACCTAGCCTTGGATCAGTGGTATTGATCCAAGTGGTGCTTTAAGTTTTTCATGATGAATTAAAAATTATAAACCTTTCACCGGTTGCAAGGTCTGAATTCGTTGAATAAAGCCAATCCCGAGTCTAACTCAGGTTGATCGTGTGAAAAGGATTGGTTCCCGATATCTAAATATATCTGGAAGGTCTTGATCGTGGACCAGGTAATAATTGATTACATATAATTACAGCCTAATGGCGATGCGAGAGTTAACCTGTTTGAGAATGCATGTTGTGGGTCTTTTACGAGCGTAAGAAATGTTAGACCTAACTGGAATTATAAATGTTAGTAACCTAAAACTAAACTTAACCTAGGGGTTAGTGTTAATCTAACCTAGACCTAGGCTAAGAGCTAATGTTCTAAGTTAATATCTATGTTCTAAGAAGTTAGACTAGGTGTTATCCTAAATTCTAACCTAAGTTACTAACCTAACTATTGAATAAGGATGTAAGGGGACCTATGGAGGGGTGCGAACCATGGGTAGGTTTCTATGTTATTAAATGCGTGGATAAGCATGAGGGACGGGTAATTGGTGGAGGTTTTAAAACGGCTAACTTGAGCCGACGTGGCGGTCGCCAAAATTGGAAATGGTCTTGGAATTTCTCTTGTCTATCGCCAACTATGGCGGTCGGTGGCGATGGAGTTTGAGCGGGAAATTGGGAGTAAATGCAATTAATGAGCTCGGTAGTCGAGCTCGGATTTCTGAGAAGGCATGCAAATTGGAAAGTTAATGGTTTGTTTGGCTTATCACGAATTCGGTTTTCCCTCTGCACATTCACTTGGTTCTTACACCACTCTTCTTGGTGTTGCATGGTGAGTATGAGCGTATCTAGCTCTTTCCTCTGCAAGGAAAATATATATGTCATGGAAATAGCAAAATTTTGTTGGTGGCTCTAACTTGGAAAAGGAAAAGAAAGTCAGAGCTCTTTCGGTGAGTGCCTTGGAATTTTGAGCAAATATCCGGGCATGTTAGGCCCTAACTTTTAAAAATCTTGCTCTTCTTGAAATGATTTCATTAGAACAACTCTGTTCAAATGATTTATGAAATAGATGGTTTCTATGGTATCCTTGTGTGATTTTAAACCTTTGTATCTTCATCTTTGGTTCGGCTTTTCAATTTAACCCTTGATGGGTGTTTATTATATTCGAACTGTTTCTATATTTCTTTGTGTTTTGCATTCTGGCTTAAATATGCGAAATATATGAAAAGAATGTATGCTCGGCCTGCTCTGCGAGAGCCCATAAATTATTCTCGTGATGGGTACAAGCCACTGTGATGCTTGTTGATTTATACTCGTAGTCGATGCTTGTTGCTGATACTTGCCGTTGATGTTTGTTGTGGATACTTGTCGGGAGGGATACTGATGGACATTGGTGTGATTGTTCAGTTAAATTGAACTTTTTGTAAGCTTGTTGTGGTTATTATTTAGTGGTGGTTATGGATTTTTGTTGGGTTTCGTTATGAATTTTATAGTTATTGTGAAGAGGTAACCTAATGTGTTACAGTATTCATTACGACCTTTCTTTGAGTTGTTTTTCCCTTTCGTGAAGGTTAAGGGGATTGACCCGTTTATATATATATATATATATATATATATATATATATATATTTTATTATATTGAAACGACTCTGTAGAGTCCATTGAATGATTAAATGCACTATGGACCACTGTGGAAGCTTTATATATCTTTGAATATTGGTAATTTGAGTTTCGTTGGAGTCTTGAAGAAGTAACAGGTCATACGACCTCTGTTATTTGTAATAAATTTTGAGTACGAGACTCCTGGTTTATCTTTTACGTTTCCTTACATGTAAGCTTGTTCGAGAATATTGGAGAGATTCGATTGGAATTCTTATTCTGAAATCGGTGATTTGTTTAAGCCTGATTTTTAATGTTTATCATTGTTGGCACGATTGGGAATCATTGTTTATTATTTATTTGATATCTTGTTACTCGGGTTCGGTGGAATCCTTTCTAGGTAACTACGATTACACATGTCTCAAATTAAGCTTGCTTAATTCTTATTGTTTCGAAACCTTTGTTGGGTTCCTTGAGTTTGGAAAGATATCTTGTATATAGAAGCTTACGTAAAAAGCTATATTGTGAATCTTGATATACGGATTTAGTTTTAAATCCTTGATTGGTAATCTGTGTCACCTTATACGTATAAGCTTTGAGTATGAACATGTAATGTTTTTGGCTTTGTTGGATTTCTTAAAATAACTTGACATTATGTATTATGGCTTTTATAAAGTAGGTCGTGAATAACATACTTTCAACTCTGGATGCGTTCGAAGTGACTATGTTATGTTATGTTATGTTTTCTTTACGATTACATTCCGGATAGATGTGGTTTGTGCATGTTGCGTGGATTTCGTTTAAAAATCTCTGCTGCATAGTCATAGGGAATTGTCATTGCTAAAATGATTTCGAGTCTCTTGTTGTGCGATAACGAGAAGAGATCCTTTGAATTCGACCTTGGGTCTAAAAGCCTTACTGAGTGTAGAAAGGACTTGAATGAGTTGAAGGTTGTCATAAGGTATTGTTGGCGTGTTACGTCTTACGTGCATAGATATCCATTTACGAGCTTGATTGAGTTTAGGAGTAGTCGATTTCACCTTAGCACGTAAATGGCATTTAATATCTTCTTATCATGTCGCTTCTTGCGTGAGGACATCTTGAGTCTGCTTGTTGATAGACACCGTTGTTTGGCATGAGGGCTCTTTTCTTTGTAGTTGCTTTCTTGTAAGCTTTAACAAAACAGTGGTCTTGTTGATGGTCTCGGCCCGATTTATTTGCTTGTGTATTAAGTGAATGCCTTGCTCTTGAAAAGGCAGTGCAGTCATGAGCTAGATCGAAGGAAATAAGTATTATTCATTTATTTCTCTTCTATTATAAAGTATAGGTTGATATAATTGTTTATCTAACTTTTGGAATTGTTCTATCATGCTGATGGAATCATGAAAGGTTATTTATTTATTATGTTGAATATATAATCCGTCTGATGTTGTTGTCCTTGGGATTCAGATGGATAGTTGGTTAGATGCATTTGTCTTCTTGGTCACTAACGTTTTAATGATTTGATCTCATTTAAACAGGGTGTTTAATGAAAACAATTGATGTATTGCAATTGTTTTAAAGGTTAGTGCTTATCATGCTCAGTTCATTGAACTGACCCATGTTGACAATTTTTGCAGATGGATGCCGTAAGTGGTAAAAGCATGCAGATCTGATAGGACGATCAGATTGTTTAAATTGATTTTATAATGAATTACAACTTGATTTTCTAAATGTACCATATAAGGAAAGATGTTCCTTTTTCAGTTGAGTAATGTATCAAGTATGCTGAATGCATAAAATGTATTTGATTAGTACCGAAAGGAATGGAAATGGATATTTGATACTTATGTGATTGTATTTCTATCTTGATAGTTAGTATTTCTCCGGTTCTTATGTCGGTGAGTATTGTTATCATTGTATAATTGGTGACTTTTGTGAATACCAATGAAATCTTACAAGAATATGTGATTGAATTCTTATGAGTGTTTAGTAGTTCTTGTATGTTCTATCGAAAGCTAAATTGAAATTTAGTTCACTTTGTCTTTTTGGGAAGATAGGGTTAAAGTAAACCCAAGAAAACGCTAAACAAGATGAACTAAATTATTGATCCTAGTCTTGATTATGACGGGACAACATTTAATTGGATTCTTAATCATTTATATCTTGATACTGAAATAGTATGATAGTAATTCGATTATGAAAACTGATATAAACCTAATGGGGTTGAGATGTCAATCTCATGTGAAGTCTATGAGATATTGACCGATTTCGTTGTTTTAGAATTATGTATATTCTAAGAACTCCTTGATGAGACCTTGGCCTTAATATCTCCACCGTGAATGGGTTTTATTGAGGAAGGTCATCCTAAGATGAAGAATCCGAGGGGATCGGGAAAGGCTAACCTTAGGGGAACGTCTTTAATGTAATTTAAACTCAACGTGCGTAACATATTAATAAGTAGATCTTTTCGGTGGATTTAAAGGTTGGCGGCACAAGTCAAGCTGCGGGGTTGTACCTCAGAAGATTAGGATCTTTCGAAAGTTACAACAATGCGGGTGACTTATGATGACACCCTTTGCATTGATCGCTAAGATTTACACTTTGATCTCGAGCGAGTTACTCGGGGACCGATTAGGAATGTGATCACGTTACAAGGCTGCCTAGGAGAATCGGGGTATCTTGACACCTTTGGTTTAACTAGGGTTGAACGATGCGTCATCGTATCCCTAATCCTCGTGGGCATCCATATAACGTTATCACCTTGTTAATCCGTTTAGAGTGAATAAGTTGAGATAGGAGGGACTGAACGAAGTCGGTATAAGACATTCTACATAACATAAGAATGGGGTGAAGGCGTATTCAGTTGGCGAGTATGCCGTTAAGGAATACGAGACATAAACAGTATGTTTCAAATCTTTGGCCAAAGTATCACAAGCTGATTGCGTTGTCCTAATTCACCTAGTCTAAGGGATGAGATGCCGATGAATAATGGTAACAATTATTGATTAGGTTCCTTAGACGAGCATTACGAATCCCGAGAATAGGGAAGAGAACCGCAAGAGTGAAGTGTTAAATAAAAATGCCAACTCTTATTACTCATGAATAGATCGGTAGATTACCGAGTCATGGAATGAATAGATCGGAGGTACTCAGAGTCATTCTGACTACGTATATGGTTATGTCATTTTATAAGAATGGTTATTTGATTTGTGAGTTCTAAATTATGTATTTAGAACCAGGATGCAATTATCAAAAAAAAAAATTTGACTTGTTCTATTGTCTAAAATGAGGATGTTACATCTTGGTATCAGAGCTGAAGGTTGCAGCTCTTGGACCTATTGTGTCCATAATCGATAAAAACCTGAATTTTCTTGTAACAGAAAATGGTTAGAACAAGGGAGAACGTTGCGAATAATGCTCCACCTGAAGGAGGAGCGGCAACAACCCAGAAACTTGATGAGATCCTTGCTGCCTTGTTGGACACAAGAGATCGTTTAAATTTGTACTTGAGCAGCGATGATGGGAAATGAGGAGGATGAAGAAGGCTGAAATGACAATCAGCCACCTCCGAGGACAACCCCAATATGGGTGTTGATGTTAATCTTGTAAATGCACTGTCATCCAACTAGAAAACAAAAAGGCAGTTAGCGTGAGAACTCACTAATGATATAAAAGGATAAGCCCACCTAAGTATGATGGCACCACATTAGGAGATGGAGTGAGAAGCGGCTCGTGAAAATGGAGAAGTACTTTGCAATAAGGAACTTCTCGGAGAAACCAAAGCTATTTGGGGAGCCTATCGGCTTTCCCACGAAGCATCTTCGTGGTGGGATAGCCGTAAAGTGAACTAAACATTGATGAGACCAATATTACTTGGGATCAATTTAAAGGCTATTTTAGGCAACGTTGGCTGCCACACTTTTCTATGATCGAGAAAATGACGGAATTTCAGAACTTAGCTCAAGGGAAGCTAACATGGCCCAATTACAGGGAGCGGTTTACAAAACTCCTCAAGTATGTACCTTGATATCAAGCGGCGAGAAGTTCGAGATACGGAAATTCATCATGGGATTGAATCCGTGATAGGGGAGAGGTCGATGTTCACGGTCCAACCACTATGGAAGGAGTTGTTGAAAAGGCCATAAGGCAAGAAGAAATTAAAGGCTATTTACTGCTCATAAAGAGGAAGTGCGGAAGAAGGCTGCAAATCCTTCTTGACCTCTCTTGCACCCGAGAAAGGACCATGGAAAAAGTTTGGAAACAAGAGTAAGTTTCCGGGAGATAACTTGATAAGAAAGCGGTAGTAAATAAGCTGCTTTGAAATGTAAGGGATAATTTTGCTAAAAATTATAACAATGGCGAAGCCCTATGGAGGACAACGTGACAATTACAAGGTGGAGGCAATTTTGAGCCTAAAAAGGGACTGTAGGAGGCTGCTTTACAATTGTGGCAAAGATCACTACGCTAATCGATGCCCTTTGAAGAAGGATGATCGTAATCAATGACATAAGATACATCTTTGCGATGTGAACAAGCAAGGCTGAAAAGCAAGTGACACCTATAGAAGTTAGGGTAAGTTATTTGGCATACTGTCACTATTCTTTTTGATACGAGAGCTCTTGAATGTTTTATTTCTAATAAACTTGCTTCTAAACTTAAAAGAAAAGCTGGGAAAAATGGATAAATCTTGGGTATACGGTATGGTAATAACTCTGTTCATACGGTGAGTATGTGTCTTTTTGGGGCAGTCCTTGACTTACCTAACTTTTCCACGGAAGTTGATCTCTATGTTACACCTTTGGGATCGTATGACATTGTCATCGGTGTCAATTGGTTAGCTGACCATAAAGCAAAAGTAGATTTCTATGAAAAGAACATAAAATGTTTAGATGATCGGTGGAATCAGCGAGAGATTCAAGGTGTGAAACGAGAAATTTCAGTTAGAAAGCTCGTCATTATGCGGCTTAAAAAGGCTAAGAATAAAGGATGTACTCTTTATGCGGTAAAGATATCTGAATCTTGAGAAGAAGATGGTGATTATATGAAGCAAATTCCTCTGTTACAAAGTTTCGGGATGTTTTCTGAAGAATTACAGGGTTACCACCCAGAGAGAATTTGACTTCACCATCGAAATCAAATCGGGAGGCTGAACCTATTTCCAAAGCGCCTTATAGGATGACTACTACGAGTTAGTCGAGCTTAAGGCACGATTGCAAGAACTTTTGACAAAGGTTTGATTAGACCAAGTGTTTCACCTTGGGAGTGCGCTGTGATATTTGTGAAAAGAAGGATGGAACACTTAGGTTTGTGTATTGATTATCGGATGTTGAACAAAGCAACAATCAGAACCGATATCCACTTCCAAGGATCGGCGATCTATTTGATCGAGATGCGTGGAGCAGCGGTTTATTCTAAGATAGACCTTGATCTGGTTATCATCATCGATTAAGGATTAAAGAAGAAGACATTCATAAAACAGCTTTCCGAACAAGTACGGACATTATGAATTCACGGTTCTACCCTTTGGATTAACTAATGCACCATGACCTTTATGAACTTAATGAATAATATTTTTCAAGAATATCTGGACAAGTTTGTACTTGTATTCTTGGACGATATTCTCATTTATTCTAAAAGCGTTGAGGAGCACAATGAGCATTTGAGGATAATTTTGGGAATTTTGAGAAAAAGAAAGTTGTATGGTAAGTTATCCAAATGTTCTTTCTTTGATTCAGAAGTTCACTATTTGGGTCATGTCATAAGTAAAGAAGGAATTGTTGTAGATCCTTCAAAAATAGTGGCGATAAGCTGAGTGGCTGCACGAAAGAATGTGCATGAAGTAAGAAGCTTCATGGGTCTTGCTTTGTTCTTATAGAAAATTTGTAAAGGATTTTCTAAAGTAGCTTTGCACCAATAACTTCATTGCGAAAGAAGGATAAGAAATTCATGTGGAATGACAAGTGCGAAGCGGCTTTCAAAAGTCGAAAGACCGGTTGACTTACTGCACCTATATTAGCTATACCGAGACCTAATGGGAGTTTTACGGTTGTAACGGATGCTTAGGGGAAGGCCTTGGAGGTGTTTTGCTACAAAATGATCAGGTCATAGCATATGAAAGTAGAAAACTTAAGTTACATGAGCTGAATTATGCCCCTCATGATTTGGAACTTGCTTTGCCATTGTTCATGCACTTCAAGTCTGGAGACACTACTTACTTGGGAAACCTTTTGAGTTGGCCCAGATCACTTAGGACTGAAATATATTTTCACTCGGCCTAATCGAATGCCGAGACGAGAGAAGGTGGTTAGAATTTTTATCACAATATGACTTTGATATTAGCTATATCAAAGGGAAGGAGAATAGAGTAGGCGATGCTCTAAGTCGTAGGAGGCACATTTACTGCTCTTATAACATTAAGAACTCGGTTTAAAGATGAAGTAAAGAGTGCCTCGAGATCGATAATTACTTTACTGCGAGTAAAGGCGGCGCTTCTTGCTGCAGAACCTAAGGATATAAGGTATGAAGGTTTTCATTTTGATAATGAAGGAATCTTGCGTTATGAAAATAGGGTATATGTACCTATGCTGAACGATTTGAGAAAGAAGTTGTTAGTTGAATTTCATAATTCACCTTTCTCTGGACACCGGGTATCACAAAGATGCTTGCTGATTTGAAACAACAATACTTTTGGAAAGGTATGAAAAAGGATGTCATTGAATTTGTGACTCATTGTTTGGAATGTCAGCGGTGAAGGCAGAACATATGCACCTGCTTTGGATTGTTATATCCTCATAGCATACCGCAGTACAAATGGCAAGTAATAACCATGGATTTTGTACAAGGATTACCCATGTCCGAGGAATAAACATGATGTTATCACAGTAGTTGTAGATAAACTGACTAAGGTAGCTCATTTCATCGCTTTGGAAATCTAAAGGATGATTCTCGAGTCTTTGGCCAAAAGATTCGTACACAAAATTTTCAGGTTGCATGGTGTACGAATTGATTATATCGCGGGGGGATCCTAGAATGACGTCAAGGTTTTGGCAAACACTTAACGCAGCTCTTGGAACAAAACTAAACTTCAGTTCGCATATCATCCGGAAACGGATGGAAAAGCGAGAGGTAAATCAAGTGTTGGAGGACATGTTGCGTATGTATTGCATGGATCAACGGTATAAATGGGAGGAGTATCTTCCATTAGTTGAGTTCGCATACAACAACACTTATCACTCATCTCTTAAAATGGCACCATTTGAAGCACTTTATGGAAGAAAGTGCGAGAACTCTGTTAGTTGGGGCAGTGTTGAGGATAGAGTGGTAATTGGACCGAGAGATTCTCACTTTGAAATGGAGCAAAGTTAAGCTGATTCGTGAGCGATTAAAGGAAGCGTGAGATAGGCG
Source organism: Taxus wallichiana var. yunnanensis (assembly GCA_018340775.1). NCBI lineage: Eukaryota > Viridiplantae > Streptophyta > Pinopsida > Cupressales > Taxaceae > Taxus > Taxus wallichiana. Next base: position 656,619,175 of record CM031244.1, on the reverse strand, counting down.
AGAAAGAGCTATCTTTGACCTTAAGCGGGTTGATCGAAGGTTTGAGCTTGGTGAGAAGGTTTTCTTCGTGTTAAACCCGAGAAAAGAGTTCTATAACTTTTGGCAAGGCTGCCAAGTTGTCACCTCGATTCGTGGGACCTTTGAAATTGTCGAAATAATCAATCCTGTAGCTTATCGTTTAGCATTGCCACTGCTTTATCTCGCATGCATGATGTTTTCCATATTTCTTTGCTTAAGAAATACGTTTGAGATCTGTCACATGTTTTAAATTGGAATTCCTTGCGGGTCAAGACCCGGGAATAATCGTGGTTAAACCCACACGAGTCTTTGCTGGAAACTCGCCAATTGCATTTAAGAAATCGTGAAATACAGCAATGTAAGGTCAGTGGGACCGTTTAACGAAAAAGTGCAACTTGGGAAAATCTGGAAGAGATGAAAATTGCTTTTCCTTCTCTTTTTCAACAGAATGAAATCTGTTGACAAAACATTCTTTTATGAACTTATTTTTTTTGTATTTATGAAAGTCAGATGAAGGCAAACATTATTCAGGTTGAATAAAATGTGTTGTGACATTGATTTCTGGAACTATTCAAGTTGGAAAATAGTCGCATTGATTTGTGAACTAATAAATTAGTTGACCTGAAGGTTAATTGAATATGTAATCATCGGGACGATGAATCTTTTTAGGAGGGAAGCATGTAACACCCTGAACTGTTGTTACTTCCTCCTAAGCATACAAGTGTTGATATGTGATTTCTTTTGTAACAAAAAAAGGATGTGTTCCTTTGATTGAGAAGTCATGCTTGATATGTACTGTATCTTCTTTGCAGATTGCGATCTTTGGTAGTCGAAATATGATTAGACTCTTTTATTTATTTCATTTTACATCGAGTTTAATCGATCTCGGAATGCGAATTATGAAGTTATTCATCTATAAGACCTAGCCTTGGATCGGTGGTATTGATCCAGTGGTGCTAAGTTTTCATGATGAATTAAAAATTATAAACCTTTCACGGTTGCAGTCTAAATTCGTTGAATAAAGCCAATCCCGAGTCTAACTCAGGTTGATCGTGTGAAAAGGATTGGTTCCCGATATCTAAATATATCTGGAAGGTCTTGATCGCGGACCAGGTAATAATTGATTACATATAATTCGCAGCCTAATGGCGATACGGGGAGTTAACCACATGTTCGAGAATGCATGTTGTGGGTCTTTTACGGCGTAAGAAATGTTAGACCTAAGCTGGAATTATAAATGTTAGTAACCTAAAACTAAACTTAACCTAGGGGTTAGTGTTAATCTAACCTAGACCTAGGCTAAGAGCTAATGTTCTAAGTTAATATCTATGTTCTAAGAAGTTAGACTAGGTGTTATCCTAAATTCTAACCTAAGTTACTAACCTAACTATTGAACAAGGATGTAAGGGGACCTATGGAGGGTGCGAACCATGGGCGGCGGTTTCTATGTTATTAAATGCGTGGATAAGCATGAGGGACGAGGTAATTGGTGGAGGTTTTAAAATGGCTAACTTGAGCCGACGTGCGGAGTCGCCAAAATTGGAAATGGTCTTGGAATTTCTCTTGTCTATCGCCAACTATGGCGGTCGGTGGCAGTGGAGTTTGAGCGGGAAATTGGGAGTAAATGCAATTAATGAGCTCGGTAGTCGAGCTCGGATTTCGTGAGAAGGCATGCAAATTGGAAAGTTAATGGTTTGTTTGGCTTATCACGAATTCCGGTTTTCCCTCTGCCTGTTCACTGGTTCTTCGCACCAGTCTTCTTGGTGTTGCATGGCGAGTATGAGCGTATCTAGCTCTTTCCTCTGGCAAGGAAAATATATATGTCATGGAAATAGCAAAATTTTGTTGGTGGCTCTAACTTGGAAAAGGAAAAGAAAGTCTGAGCTCTTTCAGTGGTCTGCTTCGGAATTTTGAGCAAATATCCAGGCATGTTAGGCCCTAACTTTTAAAAATCTTGCTCTTCTTCAAATGATTTCATTAGAACAACTCTGTTCAAATGATTTATGGAAATAGATGGTTTCTATGGTATCCTTGTGTGATTTTAAACCTTGTATCTTCATCTTCTTTGTTCGGCTTTTCAATTTAACCCTTGATGGGTGTTTATTATATTGAAGCTGTTTGCTATATTTCTTTGTGTTTTGCATTCCGGCTTTTATATGCGAAAAATATGAAAAGAAGGTATGCTCGGCTTTGCTCTGCGAGAGCCCATAAATTGTTCTTGTGATGGAGTACAGAGCCCTTTGTGATGCTTGTTGATTTATACTCGAAGTCGATGCTTGTTGTTGATACTTGCCGTTGTTGCTTGTTGTGGGTACTTGTCGGAAGGGATACTGATGGACATTTGTTTGATTGTTCAGTTAAAATTGAACTTTTTGTAAGCTATGTCGTGGTTATTATTTAGTGGTGGTTATGGATTTTTGTTGGGTTTCGTTATGAATTTTATAGTTATTGTGAAGAGGTAACATATTGTGTTACGGTATTCATTACGACCTCACTTTGGAGTTGTTTTCCCTTTCGTGAAGGTTAAGGGGATTGACCCGTTTATATATATATATATATATATATATATATATATATATTGAATATGACTACTTAGAGTCCATTGAATGATTAGTGCACTATGGACCCTTTGTGGAAGCTTTATATATCTTTGAATATTGGTAATTTGAGTTTCGTTGGAGTCTAGAAGAAGTAACGAGGTCATACGACCTCTTATTTTATTTGTAATAAATTTTGAGTACGAGACTCCTGGTTGTCTTATTCGTTTCCTTACATGTGTAAGCTTGTTCGAGAATATTGGAGAGATTCGATTGGAATTCTTGTTCTGAAATCGGTGATTTGTTTAAGCCTGATTTTTAATGTTTATCATTGTTGTTACACGATTGGGAATCATTGTTTATTATTTATTTGATATCTTTTACTCGGGTTCGTGGAATCCTTTCTAGGTAACTACGATACATGTCTCAAATTAAGCTTGCTTAGTTCTATTGTTTAAACCTTTGTTGGGTTCCTTGAGTTTGGAAAGATATCTTGTATATAAAACTTACGTAAAAAGCTATATTGTGAATCTTGATATACGGATTTAGTTTTAAAATCCTTGCGTGGTAATCTGTGTCACTGTTTCTGTATAAGCCTGAGTATGAACATGTAATGTTTTTGGCTTTGTTGGATTTCTTTAAATAGCTTGACATCTTGTATTATGGCTTTTATAAAGTAGGTCGTGAATACCATACTTTCACTCTGGATGCGTTCAGAAGTGACTATGTTATGTTATGTTATGTTTTCTTTACGATTACATTCCGGATAGATGTGGTATGTGCATGTTGCGTGGATTTCGTTTAAAAATCTCTCTGCATAGTCATAGGGAGATGACATTGCTTAAATGATTTCGAGTCTCTTGTTGACTGCGACAACGAAGGAGATCCTTTGAATTCGACCTTGGGTCTAAAAGCCTTACAGTGTAGAAAGGGTTTGAATGGGTTGTAGGTTGTTATAGGGATTGTTGGCGTGTTACGTCTTCTGTGCATAGATATCCATTTACGAGCTTGATTGAGTTTAGGAGTAGTCGATTTCACCTTAGCAGTAACGGCATTTAATATCTTCTTGTCATCAAGCTTCTTGCGTGAGGACATCTTGAGTCTGCTTGTTGATAGACACCGTTGTTTGGCATGAGGGCTCTTTATCTTGTAGTTGCTTTCTTGTAAGCTTTAACAAAACAGTGTGGTCTTGTTGATGGTCTCGGCGATTTATTTGCTTGTGTATTAAGTGAATGCCTTGCTCTTGAAAAGGCAGTATAGTCATGAGCTAGATCGAAGGAAATAAGTATTATTCGTTTATTTCTCTTACATTATAAAGTATAGGTTGATATAATTGTTTATCTAACTTTTGGAATTGTTCTATCATCTTTGATGGAATCATGAAAGGTTATTTATTTATTATGTTGAATATATAATCCGTCGATGTTGTTGTCCTTGGGATTGAGATGGATAGTTGGTTAGATGCATTTGTCTTCTTGGTCACTAACGTTTAATGATTTGATCTCATTTAAACGGGGTGTTTAATGAAAACAATTGATGTATTGCAATTGTTTTAAAGGTTAGTGCTTATCATGCTCGAGTTCATTGAAGCTGACCCATGTTGACAATTTTTGCGAGATGGATGCGTAAGTGGTAAAAGCATGCGAGATCGATAGGGCGATCAGATTGTTTAAATTGATTTTATAATGAATTACCGCTTGATTTTCTAAATGTACCATATAAGGAAAGATGTTCCTTTTTCAGTTGAGTAATGTATCAAGTATGCTGAATGCATAAAATGTATTTGATTAGTACCGAAAGGAATGGAAATGGATATTTGATACTTATGTGATTGTATTTCTATCTTGATAGTTAGTATTTCTCCGGTTCTTATGTCGTGAGAGTATTGTTATCATTGTATAATTGGTGACTTTTGTGAATACCAATGAAATCTTACAAGAATATGTGATTGAATTCTTATGAGTGTTTAGTAGTTCTTGTATGTTCTATCGAAAGCTAAATTGAAATTTAGTTCTTTGTCTTTTTGGGAAGATAGGGTTAAAGTAAACCCAAGCGAGAACACGCTAAACAAGATGAACTAAATTATTGATCCTAGTCTTGATTATGACGGGACAACATTTAATTGGATTCTTAATCATTTATATCTTGATACAAATAGTATGATAGTAATTCAGTTATGAAAACTGATATAAACCTAATGGGGTTCAGATGTCAATCTCATGTGAAGTCTATGAGATATTGACCGATTTCGTTGTTTTAGAATTATGTATATTCTAAGAACTCCTTGATGAGACCTTGGCCTTAATATCTCCACCGTGAATGGGTTTTATTGAGGAAGGTCATCCTAAGATGAAGAATCCAGGGATCGGGAAAGGCTAACCTTAGGGGAACGTCTTTAATGTAATTTAAACTCAACGTGCGTAACGCATATTAATAAGTAGATCTTTTCGAGGTGGATTTAAAGGTTGGCACAAGTCAAGCTGCGGGTTGTACCTCACGAGAAGATTAGGATCTTTTCGAAGTTACTGACAATGCGGGTGACTTATGATGACACCCTTTGCATTGATCGCTAAGATTTACACTTTGATCTCGAGCGAGTTACTCGGGGACCGATTAGGAATGTGATCACGTTACAAGGCTGCCTAGGAGAATCGGGGTATCTTGACACCTTTGGTTTAACTAGGGTTGAACCAATATCGTCATCGTATCCCTAATCCTCGTGGGCATCCATATAACGTTATCACCTTGTTAATCCATTTTTACGAGTGAATAAGTTGAGATAGGAGGGACCGATTGTGAGTCGGTATAAGACATTCTACATAACATAAGAATGGGGTGAAGGGCGTATTCAGTTGAGCGAGTATGCCGTTAAGGAATACGAGACATAAACAATATGTTTCAAATCTTTGGCCAAAGTATCATGAAGTGCTGATTGCGTTGTCCTAATTCACCTAGTCTAAGGGATGAGATGCCGATGAATAATGGTAACAATTATTGATTAGGTTCCTTGGAAGAGCATTACGAATCCCGAGAATAGGGAAGAGAACCGCATAGAGTGAAGTGTTAAATAAAAATGCCAACTCTTATTACTCATGAATAGATCGGTAGATTACCGAGTCATGGAATGAATAGATCGGAGGTACTCAGGAGTCATTACTGACTTACGCATATGGTTATGCATTATAAGAATGGTTATTTGATTTGTGAGTTCTAAATTATGTATTTAGAACCGATAACCTAATGTTGCAAAGGTTAGTTAATCTAACATAGTCCTAAACTATGTGCTTGATACTCCTAAGGAGGGTGACTAATGTTATATCCTATGGCATTAAGACTAAGTCTACCTATGATCTAACCTAAGTCACTAACCTATCCTAAACTAATGCTATGAAGGGGGACCTAAGGAGGGTCACAAGTCTTGGGTAGTGGTTTCCATGGAATTTAAGGAAAGGATAAAGATGAAGGACAGGAGTGCTACTGTGGTTATGGAGGTTAAATTTGTTAAGAAAGGGTCTTACGTGGTAGCATCTCTAAGAATGGGAACTTTTGTTTATTTTGTTTTAGCATTTGCCAACTTTGGCAGTCAGTGGCAATGGAAAATAGGTGGGAGAATGAAATTTAATGCAATTAATTTGCATAGGGCCTCGAGCGTGGATTGCTTGGGAAGGCATGCAAGTGGAATTTTGCTTGGTTGTCTTGTTTTTCATGCATTCTATTTTTGCTTTGCATGAGCACTGGTACTTTGAACCAGCCATCTACTCTTCGTTGCATGGCAATTTTGAAAGTTTCAAATTTACTTCTCTATCATGGGGAGTATATAAGGCATGGAGGTAACAATATTTTGTTGTTTAATCTTTCGTGGAAGAAGAAGAGAAGGGGCGAGCACATCCAGAGGTCTTCTTCGAATTTTTAGCGACACTATCAGGCATGATAGGCCCTAACTATTAAAATATTACTTTCCTTTAAATGATTTCATTAGAACAACTCTATTCAGATAATGTATGTGCATTTTGGCTTGGCTGGTAACAATGATTTGGGTTTAATATTAATTTGGGGTTCTGGGTTGAACATGAAATTTTGGGTCCTGGATGAAACCTGCTTCATTATTCCTGTTCCTTTGTTGTGAATCAAACTTGGAGTTTTGCTATTCGTTTGGAAGTACTTTATATGTTCTTATATGACAAAGTATTAAACTAGAAATGGCTCCATGTAAAGAAACATATTAAAATTTTACGTGTTTGGAAACACCATGGTAATTCTTTATTGTTTCATTTTTGATTGGAACAACGGGTTGTTTGCTTCGCCGTAAGAACTCTAACTATTACCGGTCCATGTTCAAGGAAGTAGGTAATTGATTTTGTGGTTGGAATGTTAGTTTATTCAGTGAAACTTGACTGTTTTAGTTGCGTGAGTTGGAAATGTTGTATGAAGTTTAAGCCTGTACTTTTTATTTCAAAGGGGTTTGAATGTTCTTATGATTGTAGGTTCTGTGAGTAAGGAAGTATATGGTTTAACTGTTGTTTTTACTATTAAACATGGATATTAGGAACACAAATATGCTCAGGAGGAAATGTACTTGGATGAACTCTGTTTCCCTGGCAATTCGTGGTTGATCCTAGATCTGCATGAATGGAAATTATGTTTAATGTTTGGTTAAGATAGGACTGTGTTTGATGTTACCCAAAGGTGATTTTGAAATTTTTTCTTTTGGCCATGTTACATGATGTTGGTTAATTCCTTTGGTTTTGTTTTAAAAAAAGACTTCAATGTCGACAAGTTTTATCGACGTTCAACTAATGCATGTCCTTCTCTCAAGGTGAAATTAGGGTTGAAATGATTTCAACACAACTGAATGATCTATTTATTTTGACAAATAGAGCATTATTCACTACTATGGTATGAATAGGGTGACTCTGGGGAATTGCTGAATCTGTATTTAGAATTTGATTATTAACTCTGTACATGTGTTTTTGGTTTGGTATCTTGGAACAATATAACAACCTAATAGTGCAATGGTTGGAATAATTTAGTTTTGATCCATTGGTAATTGATGGTAATGGGAAAGTTACCCTAACTCTTAGACTAAAATAGTTTGAGTAATAGATGAAATGTAGATTGTTTACTTTAGAGCAGGATTGTGGTATGAAATTTGATCGTTTATAACATTTTATGTAAAGAAAATGTTATTGACTTTGTTTAATGTATATTTGTAAACCGTAGGGATCCATTTCCAAACTCCTAAGGTGGCTCTACCTCGACCCGAGCTATTGGTTAAACTTAAGTGTTGTATTACTCATCTTCTTCTTCCGGATTGGACTAGAGAATGTATATTACTTCTTCAAAGTTAGTATAGTTCCGAACTTGATTAAAATAGAGTTTTGATTTTCTCTGTTCTTTCCTCTAAGTTATGAAGGAAATTTGTTATAGGATTTCAAAATACGAAGGTATTTATACTCTCTTTTGGAATAATAGTGAGCTCTTCTATAGAATTCTATAAGGAACTCTACAATATGGTTATGAGATGACAGGACTATTAAAATTAAGTGGAAAGAAATAGTAAGTGGTGAGATCTTAACTTAGAAGACTCCTTTCATTTATTAGCAGTATTATTATCCTGATTTAGAACTCAGTTTGTTATCTTCTTGTATAAAGGTAGCCCTGTAGTTAATGTTTTGCATACTTATCAATGATTAAAAATTTGGTATAATAGAGTTAATGGTAGTTTGCTAGATGAACTTGCATGAGGTAGTAATCTATTCTTTGCTCAAATTGCTTTTATACAAACCTGTTGGATGCATACCTTAAAAAGGTTTCATTCTTTTAATAGGAGTGATTAAAACATGATTGACACTATTCTCGGTTTTACGGATGGTTAGGTACTTAAGATACAAAATGTCCTTTCTTCTTTTCTTGTATAAAACAAATCATCTGAAATAGACTAAGTTGAAATTATGCCTGTGATTTGAGTTACGATATAAAGTCATTGGTAAAAGGAAAACCTAGAGTGTATCAATGAATTGGGAATTGAAGAAATTGATGTCATTTAAACAGGATTGTTTAATGAAAACAATTAGTGGAATGCAATTGTTTTAAGGATTAGTGCTTATCATGCTCAGTTCACTGAACTGACCCGTGCTAGAAATTTTTGCAGATGGTCATCTTAAGTGGTAAAGGTAGGCAGATCCGATATGATGCAATGACTGTTTAATCTGGTTCTTATGAAGAATTCCGACTTGATTTTTCTAATTGTACTATGGAAGAAAGTTACTCTTTTGTTGAAGGCTATTGTCTTAAAATATGCCGAAGTGCATAGGTTGTAATTGTATAGGTTTGGGAATGAATGAAATGGAGAGATATTACTTATGTGGTTTGTGCTCCTTATTTGTTGAATTGATCTTCTTATTATCTGTATGAATGAGTGTGCATTCTTATTGTTCTATTCAATGGAGTCTGGATGGATTCCCTAAGTAAGCCTTAGCTAATTATATGGCTTGATACTACATTTTTCTGGTTAGTAATTCTTTATATCTTATGATTGTGGTTAAAATTGTAAATAAGACCACTGCATTTTTAGGGAACGTTGAGGTTGAGCTATGCCCTAAAATGTACTATAACTGGGAGAGAATTTTGACCTCTCGTAATGCACTAATTCAAAAGAAATATATATGGTTATAAATCACCATGACTTAATGGTACTAAGTCTGATATGTTCCAGTTTATAAGGTTATTACATACCCTTATTGGATTAGTTATTTTCCTAGTGGGGAAAATTTAAATGGTTATTCTCCTATTTTGTGGATACAAGGTTATTAGGTACCAACTCGCAACTTGAAACAATCTTAAATCTATTTAAAACCATTTTGGTGAAACTTAACCTAATTGCAAAAGGTAACTCAAGGAGTGTTGGACTCAGGGTTAGGGAAGGCTACCTAATAAGGTGGGCCTGTAATCCAAATATAACTTAACATAAGTAAATTCTTGGAGGTATGTACATCTTTCCGAGGTTGTTAAGTAGGATGTTGACACATGTCAACTAAAAGGTTATACCTTCGAGAAGATTAGGATCTTCTCGAGGACACAACAATGCGGGTGACATATGCCAACACCCTTCTGCATTGATCATTAAGATTTACACACCAAGACTTGATCAAGATTTCCCTCTGGGATTGGTTAGGACCATAGATAGGTTATGAGGCAGCCCTTTGAGACTCAGGGTACCTTGACACATGGGGTTAACATCGGTTGACCCAGTATGTCAACTTACCCCTATTCAAGAGCATCTTTATAACGTGAATTATGATGTTAACCCGATCCATAGTGAAAACTTGGGACAAGGGGACTGATAGAGGTTAGTATAAGACGTTCTATTAAACATTAGAGTGGGGTGAAGGATGTATTCCGGATTGATGAGTATGCCGTCAAGGGATAAGTAATACAAATAGTATGTTTAAAAGTTTGTCCAAATTATCGCAAGTTTCGATTGTGTTGTCCTATGTCATCTAGTCTAAGGATCATGATGCCGATGAATAGTGGTAACAATTATTTAGATAGGTTCCTTGGACAGAGCACTCAGAACCCAAAATAGGGAAGAGAACCACGAGAATGAAGTGTTCAGTTGAAAACTTCAATCTCAAAGTTACGCATGAATAGATCGGTAGTTCACCAAGTCATGGAATGAATAGATTGGTGGTATACCAAGTCATTACAGCTGCATATGGTTATCTGTTATAAGAATGATTGTTATGATATGTGTGTTCTAAATTATGTATTTAGAATAGAGAACATTAATCGTGCAAAGAAAGAATTTTTTTACAGATCCTTAATCGTCTAAGTATTAAAATGGGAATGTTACGAGATCCTTTCCTTTTCATCTTCATTTATATTGATAATATACACTTGTGACACATTATGATCAATGGTGGTTCTAACATCAACATCATCTCCTCCCACATATATAATTAAATGCACATCCTTTCAAATTACATGCATAATAACCTAGTTAAGTTGTGTTCATTTAATGACACCATAATTTCTACCCTTGATAACATCATCCTCCATGTTCGTGTGGGCCCCATACCATTTCGGAATTGTTCTATTTTATAGAGGGGAGTTCCAAGACAACCTGTTTCTTGAGCAACCTTTGATCCATGTCATGGGTTGTGTTCCTTTAACCTTACATCACTCACAGTAAAATTTTAATATGAAGGACATAACTATACCATCCAACCCGACCATTCGCCATTCAAAACTTATAACATGTTGTACTAACCTAATAAAGTCCGTGTACTAGTTAAGGTATCTACCACCGCGCCACCAATTCTCCTTCACCCACAAACCCATCCACCAATGTTGTTGCTACCTCTCCCACACCTACATTCTCTATTCCCACTATCGCTTACAACCTCAACAACCGACTCATCCACTAACCCATCTACCTCTCAACCAACTAATGGTTCTTCTTCCCAATCACCTAGTAATTCATCTATTCCCAATACCCACATATTGATTGCCGATCCCTTAGAAGGTGTTTTTCAACGTCTCACTCAGGGGCAGTACCACTTGTAAAATATCAAAACATTCCTTACCTCTCAAGAGTATGGTTACCTTCACCGACATCCTTGTTATGATCACCACATAGGTGAGGTGTTCCCTTATGTTCCTCCTCACCTTCGCACCAATTTAGCGTATGGGGACTTGATACTTCCACCTACTCACCTAAGCCAACTTCTTAGATGCGACCATTTTCATCTAACCTCCAATATCTCACCAACCACCACTTCACCCACACTTTCCTCCACTACTTTGCATAGAAAGGATTTGGATTTTGTTTCTACGAATAGGGATGTCATACTTTCATCCCATGTACTACACATAAACATAAAGACCACAAAGTGGTATTGGCTTTACTGAACCATCTTCCAAGAAATCCCACATTGACCTCATTAAGGATGAAAAACCTTCTTCAATCGAGTTACCAACTTCTTTTTATGAACACCATTTCCCTAGGACCTATAACTTATCAACATGATGGTGGGGATCCCTCTTCTCTCCCCTTCCTATATCATAACATGATTGAGGATGATACACCATCCATTAACGTCATTCAATGTCAAGATGATGAGTCTATTCTCACCTATCTTGGTGCAAATAATTATTACATTCATCGGTTGTTGCCTTATGAGATGCTAACCATGTTACATGAATCTATAATCCAAATCAATATTAACACTCAACACGACCTACACATTCGAAAGACAGGCCAATCTTTAGATGTTGTTGAACATGAATATTTTACTTCTTTCCTTTGGGATAATAGCAATGCTTTTACTTGGTCCTATGCTGATATGCCTAGTATTGACCCCAATATTGTGGTCCATAATATCATCACCATTCCTGAAGCTAAACCCATAAAATAGAAGCTACGTAAAATCCATCCTCACATTGCCCTTCTTGTCAAAGAAGAACTTCAATGCCTTCTTTTGGTTTCCTTCATCCTACACATTTATAATCATTAATGGACCTCTAACATCATTCCTTTCAAAAAAGTAATAGGGGACTCCGTATTTTCACGTATTTCCAAGACCTTAACCTAGCCTACCCTAAAGATGAATTTCCTCTACCTAGTATAGATGAATTAGTTGATATTACCAATGGCCATGAAATAATATCACTCATTGATAGTTTCTCGGGTTATAAAAAATTACTCAACCCATAAGATCAACATAAAACCACCTTCATCACTCCTTGGGGACCTTTTGCTATCGAGTCATGACCTTTGGCATTAAAAATGCTAGTGCCACATATCAATGGGCTATTACTTATATATATCATGACATAATGCATCACATATTAGAAGATTACGTAGAAGAACTTCTTATCAAATCCAAATATTAGGCCAAACACCTTATAATCCTTAAGGTCATATTTGACCATCTCATCAAGTATTGTGTTCGCGTTCAACCTAAAAAGTGTATCTTTGTTGTTCTCTTAGGAAAACTCCTTGGTTTTATTGTTTCTTTACATGGCATAGAAGTCAATCCCACTAAAATCAAGGCTATTCTCAAAATTCCTCCACCTACTAACCTTTTCCAACTATGTAGTTTGTAAGGTAAGTTGCAATCTATTCATCATTTTATTTCACAGATTTCGACCGTTGCCACCCATTTAATCATCTCTTCCAAAATTAAATCTCCTTCAAATGGGATAATGAATGCCACAAATCCTTTAAGGCCTTAAATCAATACCTCCTCCAACCACCTATACTCATTCCTCCTAAGGATGACCAACCATTTTACCTTTACATTTCTACTATAGATCATTCCTTATGTGCCATGCTCACTCATCTCAATGAGTGTAGTCATTTTTATATCCCTAAAATAATAGTCTAATCCTATACACATCAGCCTATCACCCAATGAGCATTGGCACTCACTGAGGCATGCACGGGTGCTGATCCCCACCTTTATATGAGTCTTGTGAGAATTCATCCTTAATGAAATATTTAGATGCAGGAATGAAAAGAACCATGCTTTCATTCTAAGATGTTAGGATGGGTTATCATATCAATGCACCCTTTAGATAACAAAAGAGAAGTACCAAATAGAATATAAAATTGATCCATAAGACAAGGAAATACACTAGGGTTTATGCTCATGAACAACATATATTCTTTAGAATAGAACCTTATATTCATGTTAACAATATCAATAACCACATTACATTCATTAAGGTCATAACATACTAATATCACAATGCAAATCATATTCATGCATCAAAACCCTAAGATATGCTTTCCACATTACAAAAATGGTTAGAACCCATCCCTCTAAATATGCCATCACTCCTATAGTCCCCTATTCCAACCCAAAGGATGCTTCATTGTTCCTATAGATCTTTGTCTATCTATCTCTATATGATGCCACTCTTGGTGTGTGTCTCTAAATATTTTATTTTACCCAAGCATCTCTATATATAGATTTAGTCTCCACCACCATGCCTTCTTGAGATAACAAATCGGTTTCCAAGTGTCCATGTGGTCCTCCAATAGAGCATACTTCCTTTGATCCAAGCTCTCCACTCTTTACAATGATGTCTTTCTAGATCCTTCCATCACATGCATGGAATATTCCTTTCTTAACCATACAGCTACCAGGATGGCACCTTATCCACTCCGCATGCTAGATGGGTCACACTTTTCTTGTGTAATTCTTGGGACGCCGAATGTAGCTAAGTCCCCAAACCCCTGTTTTCCTTCGCATGCGCCTTAGGTTCTATCAAACCCTTCTAAAACTGTGTCCTACACACCTTCACCCTAAGCATCCTTCTTCTTATAGTCCCTACATGCCCACACTCTAACTTATACTTAGACAATATTTTGAGGCCCAATATCACCCCACACTATGCCTATTCTCCATCCTTAGAAACATTTCTCTTCAATGAATAAAGAATGGTGGGCTCTAAATAGTGGGAAAAATAATGAAGGAATGAATAATTTGGAGAGAAAGAATGGGGAAAATGAAAGAGAACAATGCTTATTTTTGAAGGAGGAGAGGGAAATCCTTCCCTATTTCTACCTCTATCTTTTCCTAGGTGTCAACCTCACTCTTTGCTTTCTCAAAGAGGTCTTCAACTAGGGCGCTCACCTCCTCAAAACTTAATTCCTCCCTTTGGAACTCATTTTCTCAACAATACTCTCTAATTTTTTCCCAAGTCATCAAGTGCATCCATCCTACGGGTGATCTGGGGGTATAATTCCTTTAGTTGGCTTTTGATCAAGCCTCGCAAGGTCTCGATAGCTTCTAAATTCTTCTCTACCTCAGCCAAGATTTTATCCCTTTCTACTTTGTTCCCCTTATTCTTCTCTTGAAACTCCTTGAGCTCCACTTCATGTGTAGCAACCAAGATGCTTGCCACTCTATCTCTATTAGTGCAATTTTCATATATAGGTTCAACAAATTACACACATCCTTTAACTCTACAAAGATTTTGGTATATTGAGTAACAATCTTGACAACCTTCATATTCTCTTCTCTCTCTTAGCACACCAGTTGTTTCTTTGTAGTCTCTAAGGAAAGTTTTCATCTTTCCATCGTTAAGATGCAAGTCAAATCCTCTAGACACTACAAGGATGATTCATATTTTACTCGAGCGGCACTAGGTTAGGATGCTTTAAGACAATGACATCCGTAATCATCTCCACCTTCTTAGAGACTTTGCACACCTTTTCATTCTTTTCCTTCAGTTTGTAACTTAATTGCACACTAATAATCTCTTCTTTCTTCAAGTCTTTTTCTTCTAAATGAGCTCATCCTTTTTATTCTCCAAATCCTCCTCTAGGAATCTCACTCTATCATTTATTCCAAACAGTCTAGCCTCAATCTCAACTGAAACTTTGTTGAGCATGTTATAGACCTTCTCATCTGACAATTGTTGACCATTCACTAAGGGATTTACTACTTTTGTCTCGACACCTTCTTCAGCGCTCCTTGAATTACTTCAACTTAGTTCATCCACATGGGACTCAAACACCCAAGATAGCATTTTTCTTGTTCGTGGATATGTGCCATCTTCATTAAACAAAGTCATAGCTAGGATTTTTCTATTGGTATGGTGCTCTAGAAGCACACGTGTAACACCTTGCTTGGATCATTGATGTATCCCATTCCTTTCCCTTGTGTTACCACTATACCCTTTTCACCTATTCACATAACCTTTATGAAGCTTACCACTTGAATTGGGATTCCCACCCATGTTTTCATATTATTTCCCAATGTTTTCTTCTTCTATTTTCTTCAAAATTTCATCTACGCTCTCGCTCCAACTCCTGCTCCACCAAGTCCTTAATGATGCCCACTACTTCTCTTTCCATAGCTTCTTCCACTTATTCCTTGGTGAGGCTTGGGGTTCCTTGATTTTTGGTGCTTACCTCTTCGCTCACCCCCTTTCCTTGATCATCTGCTTCCTCCTCATCATTCTTCTCTTATTCTTCTTCCTAGTCAGGTCTTCTCTTCATCTTCCTCTCCTCCAACTCATGTATATCATATACTTTGGATGATATTGAAATCCATTAGGCTCATCATCATCCCTATCACCAATGTATGACTCTAGGTTCTCTATTTCCTCTAAGTCTACATTTTCGCCACCTTCTATTTCTTCCTAACTAGTGATTCCAAAGATAGGATATTCTTCCTTCTCTTTCTCCTTAAAATGTGACATCTTACTTGGTGATTATTCATGTGTGAGGGCCCTTCATGCTCGATGCCTCTTCTTCCAGGGTCTATTCTTTGAATGAGGACTTCTTCCCGTATGTAAGTGTTAGGCTTAGCATTTGCTTCCAACACGCCCATAGATTGTGTTGTTTACACACTTGGTACCTTATTCTCCTGTACCTCTTCTCTTTACCCTCTTCTTTGGCATGGCATTTTTCCTCCCTGTGGGGTCTTCTAGAATGGATACTTCACTCTCCAGCTAGGTGAATTTCTCAAACTTAGGCCTTATGTGTAGATATACCTGCAGCAGTAGCCCTTCGATGATTGGCAGCATTATTAGCTTCATCATTTGTACTTCATGGGAGACATACTTCTCCACGTATGTGCGCTTCTCATGGTATCCAAATTCTAGCGTAGGTCACAGGTGGTCTTAGTCTATCTCACTAAGGTCAAAACCTTAGTCTTTTGGCCTCCTTAAATTGGTTGACCCTTTCTTGAAAGTATTGCACAGTGAAGGATAAAGATATATTGTACCATGGACGCATAGTCCCATCTCACAACATAAACTCGCCAATGTAGAAATTTTGATATACTACAAAATATACCTCTCCATATACTATAACTACTCAGGATCCTCCACTCGCCTCGAATGTGTTGCATATTTGCTTGTACCACTTTTATAGGTGTGCCTTGTGAGTGACCATCATGGCTTCACAAGTGTATTTCTAAAACCTTTTCACGGGTAATAGATTATCTTCTATATACTCCCAAATGAACTTATCGGCCCATCGTGCAATCCAATCTCCAAGAAGATGATGGTTAGGAGAATATTTTTGAATAGTATATTTTCTCCTTCCTATGCGCTGCTTATGATCTCATGTGTAATAAATGTGGACAAGTTATATATGGTCCCTTCTGAGATCTTTCAAGGCATACATTTAACCATGCCTTGTTTACTTGTGTCTATCTTTCTTGATCATTGAGCTCAGTGACCAAGTGTGTAGACATCCTCATAAGAGGTCGGGATTTCTATGATGTCAAAGTATCGTGAACCATTTTTGTAGTCATAAGCCTCCATAGTTTCCTTTATGGCCTCCTTATCATCTAAGTCATCATCTATGGAGTCTCCTTCACAATTCAGGCCAATGAAATTTGATATAAGCTGAGGGGTTATGTGAATTTTGCAGCCTCTGCAAAATAGAAGTGGTCTTCATGTATGAGTGACATCATACACTGATATAGCCACTCAGGCTTTCCAAAATAAGGCAACTCATATAGTTGTAATAGCCCTACCTTCTCCAACTTTGCCTTTCCTTGTTCGATATATATTGACATTCCATCCGGTATCCTCTTATTAGTTGTTTGAACTAGTTCCAACACCATTTATTTCTCAATAGTGCTCATGTAATGGTTGTAATCATTCACAAACATTTTTCTCAAATGTGACATTCACTCTTTCCCTAGTAATACTCCATCAAGGTACTTGCATTTCGCATACCATTCTTCATTGGAGTTAACAACGGCGGTGGTTTTCTTTCCTTTTCCCTTGCCCTTCTAGTTTTTTTGGTGAAACGGTCACCTTATTTGGTGCCATGATTTCTTATTGGGATACAACCTAAATCTCTCCTTCTTTCTTTGATCTACTAGTATACTTAATTCTAAGGCTCCACTCCGTAAGAATCCTCCTTCCATGCCCTAGCTACCAAACCGTAACTATGAAAAACTTCTTCCACAAGACAACGTATTCTAAAAATAACTCTCCCCACGCCTAAGTACTCCTTACACTTCGGTTCGTAGATCTTTATGATTCTTTTTCCTTCGCATAAATTTCTCTAGGTGCCCTAGTTCACAATATCTCTTTCAATTTGTAAAAGAAAGGTAAATAATAATGTGCCCAACTTCCTACTTATAGTTTTTTCTCCTCTCTAGTAATAAATGTTATACCACCTACCGACATACTTAGTATTAAATTCAGATTTTTCCACTAAGCCGACCTTAAGTGCCCTCACCTATAACATATTAGAAAAATTATTACCTTTATTTCATTTCCTCTTGACATTGAAAATGTTGACATGTGATTTTTCTTAGGAAGGTGTATTCTTTTGACTGTTGGAAATCATGTTTGCAATGGATAAATTATTACTATACAAGGATTCATTTTTCTATAATTCTATTTACTTGAAATGAATCCATTCTTCCTTGTGTTCTGAAAGGTTGTGAACTTGTATTGTTGTTTTCATACTTATCATATGTTAACAACAAAACCTTGGATCAATTCCATTGATCCAAGGTATGCTTCAGTTCTCCATTATTAATCATTTTGATAAACTAACATTCTGAAGTAAAAGGTAATGTGGACTGAGTCTTGTTTTGGTTATGAATATGAGGACCCTTCTGCTGATGTCCTTTCTTTGCATCATGCGGTAAGTATTAAACTATGGTCTTCTTGATAAATATTTTTTAAGACACTGAATAGCGTAATAAGAAGATCAAAGGCCTATTGTTAGGCTATTAAGGTGAATACCTTAACCTTGGTCGGGATGTTTAATGCTAATCATATTTTAACCTAAGTTGTAATGTTCTATCCTATTTGGATTCTAACCTAAGGTGATTTGGACCTACCTTAGACTTATTACTAAACTATTTAGGTTAGCATCCTAACCTAAGTTGGTATGCTTTACGGTTGTGGGTTTTGGAAATAACCTAAGGCAAATGATAATTACCTATTACTAAGGTTTATGTCTTAACCTATGTTGGCATGTTTAATTTGGAAAGTTTTGGAAATAACCTAAGGTAAATACTATATACCTAGGCTAAGGTTGAACCCTAAACTAATGTCAATCTAACCTAAACTAATGCTAAGCTAAAGGGGAACCTAAAGGGTTGCATGGAAAATGGGAGTCGGTGGCGTCGGTTTCTATGGCATTAATGTGATTTGATTTTTGAATTAATGAACTCTGTTTAGCCAGTTTTGGTAGAGGCATGAGGAGTTAAGGGAATGTCTAGTTGGCATCTTCTCTAAAATTAAAAATGCATGCAAGGGTTGAAATAGAGCTCGCCAATTTTGGATGGCGGTGGCATGGAGAAATAGGTGGGAGATTTGGCTATCCTTGCATTAATGAGTCTTGGTCTTGGTGAAGAAACCACCTTGGAAGACATGCAAGTGGATTTTTTGAGAGGTTGTTTGGTCTTTTTCTCATGGTGATTTTTTCTACTGGATATTTTGGGTTCTTCAAACCAACAGTTCTATTTTCAATCCTTCATTATTTTTGGCACCTCTGAGCTATTTTTGATCTTGTGGAAGTATAAGAGGCAATAGGATGTTTGGAATTGTTGATGTTGCTTGGAAAAAAGAAAAGATTGTGGGAGGCTCGGCTGGAAATCTTCTTACAAATCGATAGAAGATCTATCAGGCATGATAGGCTCTACCCATTAAGTTGTTCTAGCTTTTTACTAAACGTCTTCATTAAAGGAACTCTACTCTTAGAAACAAATGGGTTTTTATTCTTGTGATGGTTATTTGCATTCATGCTTGAATTGTTCTTTGTATTTTCTGATGAAGAGTCTCTGTTAGATTAAAAAAATGGAATGTGGGTTTTTTCCCTATTGAATATAGTGGTGAATTGTGCTTTAACTTTGTTGGGACTAGAATGATGAAAAATTTGTGTGAATCTTGTTGTCTAGTACAAAAATGAGTTAAGGGAAAACATTGTTTGCTATAAGATTCGATCTAGATTTTTCTTCCCTATTGGAAGGGGGTAAGAAAGGTATTATTTTTAGTTGAAACTTTAGTTGTTTTGAATCTAGTTACTTCTTTTGAGCTGTGTTAAAATGGTTTCTTGGATTCAATGATTTTGTGGATTCAAACTTGTTTGAATATAACTGTAAATGATTTTTTCTTCTTCTGAACTTTATACGTTTTGGGTTGTGAACCTCTGTAAGACTGATCTAAATTTGGACAATAGAAGTTTCTGTTTAATGGAAGATATTTCGAGTGTTGGTTCTATCTGGGTTGGAAATTTGATTTATACAAGTTAGCTCCTGCTTGAACTTGCATGATGTCGACCTTGTTGTTTGCACTTGTAAGTTAGAAGATGGTTTGTTAATAACTTACCTGTTCTTGACTGGATGAACCTCCTGATTGAATCTGTTTGAGAGTAAGTTTGTTAAATACCATGCTGTCATGATTTTTGGGAAAGACTTAATGAATGTATATGCATATTTTCTGGGATGACATTTTTTCTTATGGAACTAACCAATCGGTTCAACTTGAGGGATTTTCTTAGATCCTTACGTTTATTTTGATATGTGAACAATACTTGAAGAGTTTGAATGTCTTGGTGAAATATTGATTAGTTCAGTCAAGACTGTCTTGAGGAATAGACTGAAATAAATTTGATTATTCTATTCCTCACTTGAGACTGACTCATGCACCTGTAATGGAGTCACCTTGTTTTACGTTGTGTCTTTATTATGTTCAAATCAGGTTGGGTTCTTTCTCTTCTTACCTGAATATTGTTTCTTTTATCCCTGTGAAGATGGGAGTAAGTGTTAACTTGATTGTTATATTGTATTTGTTTTTCGGAAATGATGGCTAAGCTCGGGTTATATGAACTGAGCTATTTACGACTGGATAAATTGGAATGTCTAGTGGTTGTTGATACTTCATGTATTGTTGCTTAATCGAATTCATTCAAATCATCTCTTTCTAGATGTAGCTAATGCACTACTATTACTGATCTTTTTTTTATGTTGAGAGAATTTCATCTCCAGAATCTGACTTGCATACTACAGTCACATAATTTGGTCTAGTTTCATTTAGTTCTATGTTTCAATGTTTGACAAGAGTTCAAAGATCTCTTGATTAGATCTATATCAATTTTTTTATTCTGATATGTATTTCTTTTCTTGGGAAAAGAATAATGGGATCTTCTCCCATTCTTGTTGTGACTTCTTTCTCTCTTTCTCTTCTAAGTTAAGGTATTCATCGTTGTTTTCTTTGAAATGTGAAGGAGATTATATTATGTCCTCTCTCTTTTCTGAGTTGTGGAATGTAACATTGTTCTCCTCGAGGGAAGTTCTGAGTTGTTTCTCTCTCTCTCTCTATTTGTCTTTTCCCTCTTCTATGTTACTCTTGTTTAAGGAACTGATCGGTTCAGTTTTATTACTTAATAGGATTGTAAAGTGAGTAGTAGGAGATAATCCTTTACTTATTCTCCTTGACTTGTGTTGATTGGAAACTATAATTGGTTAAGTGTGACTAATGTCTAGTGCAAGTAATCAATTAAATACTTTTCCTATTTCTAACCTGTTGTGGCCTAACTTAAGACTTAGGCTATATCTTGGGCTTTAAATTTGGATGTAGCATCTGAAATAGGAATCTCTTATTTTATAACGTTCATGGCTCAACCTAAAACCTTTCATAAGGGTTGAATTAGCTTGGTTGTAGTTGTTTTAGGATGGAACATGTTAATGTTGAGTATGATGGTTCTTTGCTTCTTAAAAATAAATCTATTTTTGGGAAATATTAGAGTTAGTGTATTTCTTTGGAATTTAGAATGGAATGAAGTAAGAAATAAACTATAAGTACCTTTAAGAATGAGATAAGTAATTAGGATGAAATATTACTTATCTGATATAATTTCTTATGAAATCAATGGCTAAAGAGTGTTGATTATATCATGATCTTTACTAAATGTTAATTTGGTTGATCACTTGTTCTTTCTTTTATGATTGTTATTTCTTTTTGATGTATCTATTTGTATGGATTTACTGTTTCATAAAAGTAGAGTTTTTTTTATGAAATAGTTAGTTGAAAGCACATCATTTTAATGCTTAGTGCTTATCATGCTCAGTTCAATGAATTGACCCATGCTAGCAATTTTTACAGATGGACTTTGTAAGTGATAAAGGAAGACAATAAATTTTATGATGTTATTTGTTACTTAAAGACTGGATCTTTTATGAAGAAATATGATTCATTATTGAAATGTATTGAAAGAGGAAAAGTTGTATTTCTTAATTGAGCTTGATGTTGTTTGACATGAAAGATGTTTGAAATGAATGGACTTGTAAAATGTGTATTTCACTTGATAAATTGAAAAATATTGAGAGTTACTTGTACTTGATGTGTCATTCTCCTTGTGCATTCTGTGAAGGAAATTTGTAATCTTATCTTTATTTTCTCATATTCTTATTTGAATGGGATCCTTCTTAGTGTGACATTAAATTTTTAGATGGAAGGGAATTAGTTACACTATCCCTTAATTGAAATGCAACTTATTAAGTTGGCATGCATAGATGTTATTTTATCTAAGTCACTATGGTTTATTAAAATATGTTAATGAAAGTGCAAATTAATTATGATGACTTGTATAATGTAAAAGGGTATAATGAACCCTAATTCATAACAAGAAAGAGGAAGGTGCACTTCCTCTTGACCAATACCTTGATAGGTTTAAAAAAATGAAAGGTAAATATGAACATTTATCAATTAGACTTCATCTCAATGAAGTCTATTATAATGGAACCTATTTGTTTTGGAACTTAAACAGGCTAAGAATGGTTGTGGTATAATAAGTAAATCTTATTGATGTTGCTGATTTGTTTTAATTAACTAAATCCTAAAGTAGGAAGTTAATGAATAAAAATCAATCATGAAGTTTTTGCAATACATTAACAACTCAATTATGGATGTCAACCTTAAGGGCTAATGAAATTAGGGTTCAACAGGGTTGTTGTAATTAAACCTTAATTAAGAAAAATAATTGGGTAATTAACTTCTTGCTTGGGTATGTACATCGAGATGGGTAATTCCGTCAGATGTTGGCACACACGCCAACTGTAGAACTGTACCTTCGTGAAGACTTGGGTCTTCACGAGGATACAATGTTGCAGTTGACATGTTGCAACACCCTTCAAAATTGGATCATCTAGATCTACATAAACTTGGACTTGATCTTAGTTTTACTCTAGGTCAGGTTAGGAACATGATTTAGTATAGGGGGTAACTCACGATGACTTAGGGTAACTAGACACATCCAATTGACTTAGGTCGATTGAGTATGTCTATGTACCCTTAGTCACCACGAGTGGTTCCCTATACCAAACTATGTTGCTAACTTGGGTTAGGGTCAAACCTTGAACAAGTGGATTGATAAGAGTCAATGAAGACCATTCTAGATAACAGATGAGTGGGGTGAAGGACATATTTTGTTTGATGAGTATGTTGTCTAGGAATAGTAACATGAACAATATGTTGGAAATATTTGGCCAAAGTATCGCAAACTACTGGTTGCATTGTCCTATGTCACCTAGTTTAAGAAATGGGATTTTAGATGAATATTTGTAACAAATATTAAGATAGGTCTCTTAAACAAAACACTCAATACCCAGAAAAGGGTAAGAGAACCAAATATACTTAGTATATAATATATTGAGATAACATGAGAGATTGGTTAGAAACTAAGTCATGAAATGAGAGATCGGTAATTCACCGAGTCATTTACAGTTGCATATGGTTATTTATTATGAGATTGATTGGCATGGAATGTGTGTTCTAAATTATGATTATTTAAAACAGAGAACATTATGTAAAAAAATTCCCTTATTTCTAAAGTCTTAAAATGGCCATGTTACATTACCCACACACCCAATATTGTGTGAAAAACCTTCAACAACCTTCTAGCATACAAAAATCCAATATGATTAAAGAATCTTACGTGTGCGTCTATAGTTCCAAAGGAACTTCTTCCTTTACCTAATGTTTACCCTCGCTTACTTCATGTTGTTCTTGCATTCTTCATTATTCATACGTGGTCTTTGTTACAACCTTCTTGATGCCACAATTCATCATCCACCATTTCCCCACATGATTTCTCAATCTTACGTGTTTCCTTCTACTAGGCCACTCAACTTTTACTACTAGCTTATACTTTACTTTACACTACCCCACCCCACACTAAAACAAATGAGTAGTGCTCGTGCATAAACAATGCTAGAAAATAATGTGGTTACCAAAGGCACAAGGAAAAAAGAGAAAGAAAGGAACAAGAAACAAGAAAGGGAAACCCAAGAAAAGAAAAATCATAAAGGGAAATCCTAAGCTAACTGGAAATACTGCCTTATTTACAAACACCAAGAAGACTTATTTATAGTAGGACTTTAGCCTACTTCCATTGAAATGACTTGCTAATCTCTTCCCATCTAGCATCTATAACTGAAAGCTCCTAAATCAAGGATGTACAAGATGATTCAAGGTCCTAGCCAATGGAATTTCAACTTCCTAGGATAGCACAAAAATTTGGAATCATATAACAACACCATCTGCCCAACCTCAAATTTCTTGTTTTTGATATGACGATCATGCCATGCCTTTTATCTTGCCTTTTCTGTCTTTTGAATCCATCTAGGAAGTGATCACCTTTCATCTAATTGCATCAACTTATCAATCCTATATTCTAGCACTTATTCATAATCCAACCCTCCTGTGCGTGCTATATGCAGTGATGGTAACATGAATTCAATTGGTAAAACAACTTCTACACCAAACATAAATAGAAATGGTGTGGCCTTGTTCAACCTCTTGTAGGTTATCTTGTATGCCCATAGAATGGCTGATACTTTTTCATCCCGATCTTGTCTTCTAATGTCACATATTTTGGTCAACATGTGACTTAGTATTTTGTTAAATGCCTCAAAGCATTTCCATTTTCTTGAGGGTGATAAGGGTAGTATTTTGATGGGCCACCATAAATTCTGCTAATAGAATCCTAACCATTTCATTTAGGAAATGTGTACCTCTATAACTTATTAATCTTAAAGGACAACCGCATTCTATTGATTATGTTCTCCCATAAAGATCTAGTAGCTATCGCTGCGGTGAAATCCTTTGTAGGCATTGCCTCTACCCATATTTTAAGATAATCGGTCAAGTAATGATATACCGTGAACTAGTCCTTCATGTGATAGGTGAAATGTGTCCGATTAAAGTTGATTTCCCATTTTTCAAATGGTTTAGCACTAGCTATTGGTTACAAGGGCATTTCATCCCTCTTTCCTTGTTTTCCAAGCCTTTAGCAATGGTCACATGCCTTGCAAAACTCAATACAATCTGGTAGATGGTTTCCCACCAAAGCCCTACCATTAGAATCTTCCGTGCGGTGGCATTTCCTACATAGTGTCCTCTTGAAATCCCACCATGCACTTCCTCCATAATTTCCACACTCTCATGTTCCAATACTCATTATTACAAAACCTCATCATGTCATAACTTATATAGATCCCCAATAATCAACATGTAGGGTGCAATGCATATTGCCAACTTTTTCTCTTCAAATCCTTCATCCCATCCGATGCCACACCAATTTCCAAGAATACAATAATATCTTCCAAATCCGAGGGCACGTGCCATAACCTAAATAGTTACACTTTTGGTATGGTATTCTCAATGCTTTGTGCATCCTCCCCTAGTTAATCCTTGATAAGTGTTCAGTCCTCAATTTTTTTCCTTATTTTACAATCACCGTGAACTAAAAATCTTGGAATAATATGACCCAACGGCATATGTGCCCTTGCGAGAATGGGCTTGTTCACCAATTATTTCAATGTCATGTGGTTCTTATAGAATATAAAGGGTGTTTCCAATAGGTACTATCTAAACTTATGCAGCATGTAGATTAGTAATAGTGCCTCATGCTCAAAGCAAAGATGGTATAATTTTGTTCTCGTTGGTATCAACTTCCTACTTGAAAAACACAAAGGGTGATCAATAATCCCCTCACTAGGCTATGCTAGTACTACTCCCATGTTTATTCCTGAGGCATCAACATATACATGGAAAGGATTATCCCAAGAAGGAAAACATAGTATGGGTGCAAAGTGATATCCTTCAAAGTGTTAAAATCCTTTTGCTATGCCTCTCCCCCATGAAAGACACTCTTGTGATTTACTAATTCCTCCAAGGGAATGGCACTCTTGGCATGCCATTTGATGAATTTCCGTAGTACACCATATGCCTAAGGAATCCATGCACCGTGCTTTGACTAGTAGGCTCCTCAATATCACAATAACTACAACCTTGGTAGGATCCACTAATAGGCCTTCCTTACATATAATATTTCCCAACAGGGTTCCAAATGGAGTAGAAAATACACATTTCTTAATGTTGAGGTATATCCTCAATTTTTGACATCTCTCAAACATCAGCCTCAAATTGTCGCAATGCTCTTTTACCAGCCTATACATCGTTCACTCATCCAAGTAAACTTGAAGGAATTTCTAGATGAAGTCCTGAAATTCTTGTACCATAATGCATGAGAACATAGTAGGTGCATTCTTTAATCTAAAAGGCATGACCGTATAGGCAAAGAATCCCCACTCGGTGGAAAAAATTTCTTTCTCTAGTATTCCTTTGCAATCTTGACTTGGTGATACCCCGAGAACCCATCGATGAAAGATTAGACCTTGCACTGCTAGCTACTCCCTCCAAAATATCTTTAGTAAAGGGGTTTGGAAAATGATAGATGACACATAATACATTCAGTCTTTATATTCAATAGAGATCCTTATTATTCTATCCTTCTTAATATTGATGACCATTGGGCTTATCTATTCTAATTTATTTATAGCCTCAATGATACCAAATGTTATCATGTTGTCTATTTCCTTCTTGACCCATACACGCAAATTCAGATTCATCTGATAAGGCCTCTTCTAAATCAGAACACACCTTCCTTTAACTTGATCCTCATCTTCCCAATGAATGGTGGACACCTTTGAGTTCATTTTACCCACGAGGGAACAAATCTTGGAACTCATGCAATAGATCAATGACCTTTGCAACTTATTTTTCGACTAATAGTCCCCAATGATTGCTTTTATGGGTTTTATCTTTGTCCTAATGTTAACCTTATTTGTTTTTGAGGGCTCATGGTAGTCTCATGGTAACTCATTAGTGTTATCTTTGATTTTGCGCATACCTTTAGAATGGTTAACATCCAAACTTTCCATCTCTTCACCATCTACTACATAGACCATTTTTCCTTTTTCCTTTTCAATGCATGTGTGCTCAAGCTATATTTCTTTTGATTCTTCTTCATTGAGATGTGTCTCCAAACAATGCTCACCAAGCAACTCCACTAGCATATTTTCTACCCTAACACTATCTCCCATTATAAGGTTCTTAATAACTTATAACACCTTATCCACTGATGGCTTGGTGCTCTGATACTCAAAAGCTTGAATGAGATCAGTCATTAACTCCTACCAATTCCCTATCTAACGATGTGTTTTTGAGTGGATATACCATACACGCACACAACCTTGTAAGGTGGAATATAAGTTATACACCCATAACGAAGGTGGTAAATCTTCGTGACCTCCATCCATGCCTTCTCACAAGCTTGGATATGAAATGAGGTGGGATCCTTACCATAGTAGTCTTAGATAGTAGTGGGCACACCGATTCTGGAAAACCATACGAGAAAATGAAATTATTACATCACACCATTCTAGGAGACTCCCATGCGATGAGTTTCCCATCAAAGCGCTACTGATCTGAGAAACATATAACTAAGCATACTCCTCATTTCATCCTCATTTTTCCATTGACCTCAATTTCTCATAAGAAGTCATAAGAGGTTGATCCTCCACTATAACTTGGTAGCTTCTTTCTTCTCAAGCACTTGACCGAGTGTGCCTTCATCAACCTTGTTACAGATCCTCTCAATTGTCACCCAATTAATTCATAAGTCCCATGTGCCCAATTGTCACACATTATGCTAGTTGTATCACTCATCGACTCAACATCTTCAAATTGGATAAGCCTTTCTGTAGGATGAATTATTTCAGGGTCTCTGATGGAGTGCATATAGATTCTATCAAGGACTTCCTCTCCTAAGGGCTCAGTATAGGGAACTGATTTTCCATCCACAAGGGATGATGAATCATTTTTCCTTGTTCTCAAAAATTATATACCCCTTGTTAAAGCACAAGTCAACATTGTTCTTGTAACACCAAGGGCACCCAAGTAATGCTAGGAAATTATCCACCTCGGCGAGTGTCAAGACTTCAAAGTCCCCAATGAACTTGGCCTCTTGAATAGTGACACCCACATCTTTCAAGAATCTAATGGGGATTACCTTTTTCTTGTTCTCCATATACATCACATTCAATGATGACCGTAATGCGGGCCTTCACATTTCATGCCATGCATCTAAGGTGAGAACATTGAGCTCCACTCCTGTGTTGATGAGGATATTTCTCAGAAGCCATCCATCAACAACAACATTTAATATAATATCTTTATCATAGTTAAGGTTGTGAGGAGGAAGGTTTATATGCAAAACCTACCTTTCTTGCTCCGTCTTAGCGCATGGTACCTTCTCCTAGAGCCATTCTCCTAGAAAGGGAATAATATTCTCTTTCCTTAACATGATACATACTTCCTTGACTTCATCCAGTCCCTCATTTGGAGCCTCGTCATTCTTCCTTTGATCTAACTACTTTGATTGTTCCTTTAGACATTAGATATCCCCTTGTAAATTTTGAATCACATCCATAGTCTTTTGATACACTTCCTTCTAATGTATAGGGTATGGATAATTATAATGTACTACTTCTTCCCTAACAACCAGCTTCTATCTCGGCATCTCCCTTACGTGTGTGTCCTCTCCCCACGTTGTCACCAAGACAGAGTTCTAATCCTAAATCATGCGCCACTCTTAGCATCCACTAGGGGTCGAATATCTTTATACTCACCATCCTCATGAATTTTTATTTCTGGTGCTGCTATCTCATGTGCTCAAAAATCTTAGGAAATCCTCATACTTATGTTTTTTTCTACACCATGAGCACTACAATAGGTCAAGAAAATCACGCTTATAATTCTTCAGTAGACCCATAGTTATTACAGTTCCCGAGGGAACTCCTTCCTCTACCACATTTAGTGTGACCAGGAAATCCTTAGTGAAAACTTCTTCCATGCACTTCTCCATCTATGCTCCCTTAATATCTATGATCATCATCCTTAGAATTTCTTATAATGATAGTCAGGTGCACACCAAGATCAATAAAGCATCATGAATCTAGTCAATCACTCTAAAATCCATAGTATCATGGGTCGTAGAGGTATAGATCTTGAAATAATAAGAAAAATTCTTACATATTACATGTTGTAGTTAAGGCACATACCGAAAACATCATATTCTACTACCATAGTGTGTATCAAATTCTAAGGGAAACAATATACTTACACGCGCTTCCACTTCACAGTCTATACACTAAAGACTACTACAAACCTCATGCATGGAATTTATAGACAACTTCTCCAACTGCTTGGCCATTGTAGTAATTTGAGACTCCAGAAAAGGCTAACACTAGTATCAACATTCCCAACAGCCTCAAAGCACGTAGGGAAACTTCTAAGGCCTCGTGTGGGTTTGTGAAAGTTTTGTGTGACAGCTTCCTTATAAATCGTGTTATCAATCCTCTAACAAACCATTGAGTATGTTCAGAAGGGTGAATGTCATAGGATATTTTTGACAAGAGAGTCTTGAACCACACATCATACTCCCACACACCCTCTTCCATTCCTTGTTGGATATCCTTCAGAGCACTAATGCTCTTCTACTCAAATTTAGGGATATGAAACCATCGCTAGGAAGGCATTCTTCAATGCAGTGTAGTCTACCACTGTTTTTGATGTGTGTCATACTTCGATACAAACTATGTGCACACCCTTACAACATCATTACAAACTAACTCACTTTTAGTCCAAGGTAGTGATCCCTTTCACACGCCATAGTAATTCACACTTGTGGATATGATCTCGCAACATCATCAATGCCCCTTGTTTCACTAAAAAGATTTCCGTTCCTAGAATAGAGTTGCTTCTATCCTTTCATTCTCTTAAGAAATAGATAAGGGTTAGGGCTAGGAGGAATACCTATTGAGTGTTGGGAGGGTGTGCACATACCGTAGAGAGAGATCAGATCGATTGCAAAGAACTCCTTTTTGTCTAGGAAGGACTACCTACAAGTAAGAATACAAGACCACCAGATTTTAGTTAGACAATAAATGAGGGAACTACCTTGGGCCTAGGAAATATTAGACTTCCTTTCGAAGGTGGTCAGTTCCCCTTTTAATATGAATTAACACAAATGATAATAAAGAAGCTATTGTGAAATCACGATTTAGGTACCTTGTTACAAAGCAATAGAGACTAAACTACCAATAATAAAACGTCACGTTGTTTGTTTGGTCACTGGTCGTTGATACGTTCAACTCGAGTTACAGGGATAAACCAGACTGGATCTGAGGTTGTTAGGAGACAAATAGGTGAGAGGAAGGTTTTGGGTATAAGTCACAGTGACCGATGCCGGTCACTGGATAACCGACTACGGTTAGAGAACCGCTGCCGGTAGGGGATAACCGACACCGATAGGGTCGAATCTCAGGTGCTTCGGATGGAGGTTGGTTGCAGGATGATTGTGGGGTTTTTTTAGACCGGTGGATGGCTGAGGGGAATAGTGAGATGACGGGGAAGACTCAGAGTGTGATAAAACTATCTTCTGGGCAATACAAGGATGTATGGATGAAGGTTAAGTGTAGGGTGCTGGCAGGTGGTAGATCTAGGAGTGAGCTTATAATTACTATCAATCAAAAGGCTCAAGAAATGGTGCTTAGAAACATACAAGACACTACTTACTTGTTCTTGATGAAGATTCAGTCCAAGGAATGTGGTGGTGACAAGTAAGGCTTAGTTGGGATGATCCGGTGTTGGAAAGTGAGCTGATGAAGCTATCCTCAGTCTTTTCCAATGCTTGAATAAGGGTGGCAGCGATCCAAAGGGCCAAATGGTTGGTTGCAGCCTTGGGTCGGGCCAAATGGTTGGTTGCATGACCTTGGGTTGGGCCAAATGGTTGGTGGTAGCCTTGGGTCGGGCCAAATGGTTGGTTGCGGTCATGGTCAGCCAAATGGTTGGTTGCGGCCATGGGTCGGGCTGATTGAAGTCAAAATAAGGCTAGTCAGCAAAGCCAGGGGTAGGTGATGCGGGAAAAAGTGGAGATTGGTGGATAAGGGTGGGAGTTAGGGGAAGGAAGTTGGTAACCGATATCGGTTATGTGTGACCGATATCGGTTAGAAGACCGATACCGGTATTCTAGGGCGTGAAATAACCGGTATCGGTTATAGGTCAAAACCTATAAAAAGAAAAATACGGCATGTCATTGTCACTTTGTGAATTTGAGCGCCCAATTTTAGTTATCTGAGGTGTGAAGTGAGTTTTTTGAGTTTGTGGGCTGAGTTGGCACCAGTTAAGTGGAGGAGTGAGTGATTGGTAGACCCCAATGAGCAGGAGGCAGAGTTTGATTGGTTGAGGACCCAACTGAGGAGATTTGGAGCCATGGCACAGCCAGGAGGAGTAGGAGGTGCTGGACCAGCTGGACCACTACCACCTATCCCACCACGATGACGTGTAGTCATACCGGTAGGCTCTGAACTCCTACCTATGTGAATTTAATGAGTTTAACTTAGATGTGGGTTTTGGGTAGGAATCTTAATTTTAATAAAATAATGAATGAATGGAAGTAATTTGTAAAATGGAGTGGGTAGGTAGGCTAGTTAGGTCAAAACGGCAGGGTGGGTAGGTTTTTAGGGTTTTCTTGTGGGTAAATAGGGAGAAATAGGTAAAAAGGTGTTTTGCGGGCCGTTTTGGGTTCGGCCCCGCAATTGGACAGTGACCGATGTCGGTCACTAGGCGACCGACATCGGTCACATAAAATAGTTTGTATACATTGTTTGGTTACAGACTAACGTCGGCACATATAATTTACTTGGGGGGACCGATGGCGGTCGAGGGTGACCGGTACCGGTCAGCATGGGTAGGAGTTGTGGTTTTTGTTTGTTGTTGTTTTTCATGTTGTTTTGTTTGGTTGTTTGGGGGTGAAGGGGAGGGGGTAGAGTTGATAGGAAACGTGATTGGGGTGGGGGAAATGGAGTTGTTGGGGGCTAGTTCGGGTAGGATAGATTAGGTGTTGGGTATGAAGTAGGAGGTGGTAAAGTGGCGGGGGTATAATTAGATGGCTAGAGTAGATCGGGGTGGTTGGTAGGGTGTGAGATAAGTAAAGGGGATATCGTAGATGTATAGGGTAAGATAGGTGGGTGTAGATGTGTGTTGTAGAGTCGGGTTGTGGTTGGGTGGGTAAGTGGGTATAGAGAGTTAAGGTAGTTGTTATTGTAAAGGGTAGGCCTGATGAAGTGGGTTGTTTTTGCAGGCACGCCAGCAGCTCATGATGTGGGATCGGATGCCCCCTCTATTGAGGTGGATGTGGCCACATGTGTCCGCAGCGCAGTGGGCCATCATGTGAGAGGTTGGACTTGGTGGAGTCCAGTGGTATAGGGTTGTGGATAGGGACCACAACCTGATGGTTTCCCTCATCGAGAGATGGGATCCGGTAACCAATGTCTTCCATCTCCCTACTGGAGAGATGATAATTACATTAGAGGATGTGTATCGCATCCTGAGACTGCCAATCATAGGTGAGGTAGTGTTCTAGGTGGATGTGGAGATAGTGATGGATAACATCCTACATGTATTTGGGGATGCAGCCCCATTGATTACCTATCACAGCGCGAGCATTACTTATGGCGACATGTATCGCGCACACCGACAGGAGACATGGCTTGCCGTGTTGATGATGATTGGTATCACCTGCTTCACCCTCCCTGACTCAGAGGGAGGCTGCTTCCCATGGGCTTTGATGGGAGTTTTACACGAGATGGTAGAGGAGCATACATGTTATGCCTGGGCACCAGTGTATCTGGTGCAGCTATACAGAGAGCTGTGGGGTTATCACCGTATGAGGTGATTTGGTATTTGCTCGACATTTTTGTTACACTACTTGGGCATACGAGCATATCATCTGTATACGACCAGTAGGGCTGCCCCAGCAGCCAGGGCCACAGATAGTATATAGATATGGATTTCAAAGGTGGTTGGGGGTCGTGGGCCAGCCACGAGCGGTGCTCGCAGGACGAGATGTGGCCTACTACCGTCATATGTTAGAGGGCTTGACCGCACTAGACATTATATGGAGGCCCTACAGAGGCCATCAGCCCCGAGGAGGAGCCCGAGCATAGATGCGCTGGATCCAGTATAGTTTCTCGGATAGGCGGACGAGGCCTAGGGAGTATGAGAGGATACCCCTAAGAGGGTACAAAGTAGTTGGGCTTGTGACAGGATGAGCCACCTCCCTTCCCATAGTACTGCAGAGGATGATGTAGAGGCCCCACTGCCTGCACCGTAGCCCGTTGACCCAGATTGGGTAGCGAAAGAGACCGACGGATGATATAGTGGATGATGCCGGCATGACAGGTGCCTTTTTGGTTTGGTGGGCAGTCGAGAGAAGCTATAAGAGACATGACCACCCGCATAACCAGATTTGGTGACTATGATAGCAGAGAGGGACCGAATCTTAGGAAAGTGTGCAGTTATTATAGGGCAACTTGCTCTTGCACGAGGCACGAGATTGGGGTGCTACGAGGCGGTAGCCTGAGCACGAGCTCGAGCATAGCCGTAGGCACCGGTGACAGCCACATGCACCGCCACGAGCACAAGAACCACCGCAGGCATAGGTATAGGTGCCGCCACAGAACAGGGGTGTACCGGCAGGCGGGGCCATTCTATCGGAGTCGGGGACCGGCCTCGCAACCATGGTGGCACGGGCCCGCTATATGGAGGAAAGAGTAGAGGCCCGGTACTATCGGGACATGCTCGATGGTATCGAGGCTGACTATCGACCATATACTGGTGCACGAGTCGAGACATCCCAGAGCCAGAGATCCCAGGGGGCGCAGCCACAGCCGGTGGGTCGGTGGCGATAGGGATGAGGCGAGAGCCAGTCAGAGACCAAGGGGAGGGGCCGAGGGTGGTGGAGAGAGCTGAGACATCCTGGGAGTGGAGATGGGTTTTTGATATTGGATATAGACACCGGTCTGTGAACCGGGTATGTATATAGAGGCCTGCGTGCCCACATATGATTTATTTATTCATTTTTGTTGTATATACCGGCCTGCGAGCCGAGTACATTTTGTATAGTTGATACCGGCCTGCGAGCCAAGTATATTTTTGATATGAGAGACCGGCCTATGAGCTGAGTCAAGATTTTGATAGAGACAACGGCCTGCATGCCAGTTTTGTATTTTTTAGATCACAGAGGCCCCATGCAGGGCAAGTTGTATATTTTGACATTGATATATATATAGATGATGATTTTGATCCACATGGTGTGTATAATGATTGGGTTGATGTATATATGAAAATGGCTCATGTGTTTTGTCAATGGTTTTTGAAATTTAATGTATATAGATGATGAGTTTGATCCACATGGTATGTATAATGATTAGGTTGATGTATATATGAAAATGGCTCATGTGTTTTGTCAATGGTTTTTGAAATTTAATGTATATAGATGATGTTGATGAAATTTTGATGATATGTATATGTGTTGATGGGATTCTGATGACAAATATTGATGACGATGTCATTATGCAGGGAAAAGAGGTGGGTGCCACCAAAAATTTGCAAAAACTAGAGAAAAGACCTAGGTTTAAGCAAAAGGAGACATGTGACCGATATCGGTTAGCTAACCGATGTCGGTAGATATATGACCGATATCGGTTAGGTAACCGATATCGGTTATGATAAATGAGATTTTCTAAAAATAGAAAATCTTGGGAGGTAACTTAAGTTCTTATTTTTAGAGTCATGCAACAAGTTAAATACGAGGATGCGACGCTATTTTTGATGACTGATACAGGTAATTGCATGGGAGAATTGAGTGATAAGGAGAAAAGAGACAGGTAAAGTGATTGTGGGCTGAGATTAAGAAGGTAGAAAGGTAAGTTATATTGAAGAGGGTGGTGAACATGGCTGAACAAGGAGAAGCATCCAGCAGGTAGAGACGAGAGGGAAGACAGGTTCCACCTCAAGCTGCTGCCTCCCAAGAGGTAAAATTTTTGGTTGTAATTCAATTCTTGCATGTTTTATGGATAGGATGAGGGAAGGTAAGTGGGTAGAGATGAAAAAGAAAAGGTGATAGGCAAGGGTTTGGGATGGGGTGAGTGTTATGGGGTAGGTAAGCAGGGGTTTCGGGTATGTTTGTAGGTACAGAGAGGGGTAAATGAGCAAATAATTATCGTAGATGGTGTTTGTAAGCAGGGTGTATAGAATTGACAGTGACCGATATCGGTTATAGATAACCAATATCGGTTAGGTAACCATATCGGTTATCTCGTAACAATATTAGTTATCGTATGAAATTCCAGAATGTGATAAAAAACATTTGGGGATTTGATTTATTGAATGGTTGTGTGTTGTTTTGATGTATGTAGGAAGAGGTAGGGTTGAGGATGAATGATAGTGTGCCAACTTTGTTGTCATGAGTCCGAGCGGATGTAACACCAGTTGAATGGGCATTGATAAACCATGTGGGTTAATTGAATCCGCTATTATTCATGAATCACATGTAATCATGCTATGTTGCAGGCGTTGATTGAGAGATGGAATCCGAAAAGAATACCTTCTATCTGCTAACAGGGGATGATGACAGTGATGTTGGAAGATGTGTTTAAAATTTTGAGGCTCCCAATTACATGAAGACCAGTGTATCAGGTGGGGCCTAGTGTGGTGGGGAGTGATAACAACAGTATTTGGTTCAGCTACATGAGATTTGACACAACGAGGTTTGACATTCACTTATGGTATAATGTATGCAACACACCCTGAGGAAACAAGGTTGGCAGTGGTATTAATGATAGCGGTGGGGTATTATGCATTACCAAGGGTAGATGGGGGAAGATTTCCAAAAGCATTGATGTGTATTATTTGGGAAATGATAGAAAGGAGCGTGACTTTCGCATGGGCACCGCATATCTGGTGGAGCTATACAGGGGTTTATGGGCCTGCAGGTGAAATCACAGGATGAC
The DNA here is from genome assembly GCA_018340775.1 of Taxus wallichiana var. yunnanensis. Lineage (NCBI taxonomy): Eukaryota > Viridiplantae > Streptophyta > Pinopsida > Cupressales > Taxaceae > Taxus > Taxus wallichiana. The sequence goes on along the minus strand of CM031244.1, from coordinate 656,583,426 downwards.
ACTAGATTGTGCATACTTATTACATTGTTGGGCCTATGAGCACATTGTGTGTGTGTGACCAATAGGCCGACAATCCAGGGGAGGAGACAGAGTACAAGGTTGGGATTCGAGATGATGGGTCTAAACAAAGCAAGAGGTGAGATCGGAAACCGTGACAGATGACGTCGAGTATTATAGGCAGATGTGGGATATGGTGACGATTACGGATATTCGTTGGAGGCCTTACGGGAACTATGTGGTGACAAAGAACATAGTTGAGGATTTGAGGGGTGTAGAGCGATTGAGGTGGATCGCGGGGCACATGACATGTGAGTACGAGAGGATTCCTCTAGATTACGTGCGATGAAAATTTGGATTTGTTCAGATATACCCATGGCTTATAGACCATACATGAGGATCGACGCTGAGGCATCATTCTCACCTCCTTGGCTGACACCTCCAGAAGGGCCAGAAGAGATAGCATCTATCGCAGGGTAATGGATGCGGGATCGACAGAGGCTTATAGATTATGGTGGGTAGCAAGAGTCATGTGAGGTGTACGTGAGAGGGCCGATTGTCCCGACATAGCCGTGATTACAGCAGAGAGAGAGATCACCTCAGTAGGATTTGGTTCACCAGCTTCAAACACAGGTGAATGAGACAACGGGATTGTTAGAGGTTTCACAGTTATGAGTGGAGAGACTAGAGGCAAGATTCCTCCACGCGAGAGGGCGTATTCGTATGCGTTACAGGAGATGTTGGCGGATCAGTGGGAGGAACCAATAGCAGTGGCACCTTTGAGGATGGAGAGGCCAGGTGAGTGGCGTCGACGATCACGATCACCACCTAATTCGGGAGGAGGTGCAAGGGTCTAAGTGAATTTCATAGGGATATAATAATAAATAAGGATGCCGACCTACGTGTCGATGATAGAGAAGATGTATTTGTTTAACATCTAAATAAAACTAAATATGTATGTTGATTTGAGTTATGATAATAATAAGAATGGTTGTGTTTTGAATGTTTGTTTGGAAAAAAAGGATAAAGATGAATGTTATCAAATAGAAATACACAAAAATATTTATATTTACAACACATGATAGGTTATGGTAGGGGATGGTCAAGCTAACCTTGGGAGACCCCATGTCTCCTAAGTGCTACCTACATAGCCCATTGCACAAAGCAAGGAGGGGCCTCAGACCGATGTAGTTCTCCCTTAGGACTAGGGAGAGGTGAATTCAGCAATTTGGTTATGGTTAGGAAATTTGTTGGTTGGTAAAAAATGTTGATATTGGTAGGGTAATGTTGTTGGTGTTGGTAAGGTATTGGCGATGTTAGTGTAGGTATAGGTGAAGTGAAAGTTACCTTACCAAAGTAGGAGGGAACTATGTCCTGATTAAGGTCAACACATAATCCTAGATTCGAGTAAAAGAGGCAAAAGTGTCCCATAGTTGAAAAGAGCTAAACAAACCACATATTAACGTAGGATGAGCTTGAATCCCTAGGTACCTTACATATGCGAGAAGTCGATAGGTGAAAAGAGTTGTATAATCACAATATATCGGATATACGTCACGTCCCTTGAGTTTTATTTCTTTGACGAATGGTGAGGTGAGGTGGCTAGTAGAGCTGGGGTGCAGAGAATTTGTTATGAGGTGATTATGCTGACAAAATAAAACCAAACCTAAATAGACAAGGCCATGACTCAAAAGTGCTTCGAATACTTCTTTTATTTTTTGGATATAGACTCGATCGATGCGGGAAGTCTACATGGGATATGTATTTTGTTGTTCTTGAGCTCTTCACGAAGCCGAGCAATGTGAGAAGCTTTTGATAAAGTCGACTTTATATAGCTTTCCTTCAAGGAGCAAATATTTATAGTAGCAGATGCGGATTTTGTGTATAGCTGTCCTTCGGGGGAGCAGTCTATTTATAATAGCAGATGTGGCTTTGCACATAGCTGTCCTTCGAGGGAGTAGTCTATGTATAACTTAGAGGTCTAGATGTCTGTTTGGCATGAAGCATCTAGTTTTGTAGGAAGTTTGACTCAAGAATATCCCATAAGTGTATAATTGAGAACATGTTATTTTGATACTTTTAAGTCATGGACCAGACTAAAAAGGGGAAGGCATCTTTAAGAGGAGGTGATGACCAAACCACGTGAGCTTGATTCTATTTTGAGATGCATGAAACAAAGTGTATGAGGTGGTAAATGAGCTCAAGGGACGAGCGCAAGGTAGATAAGAAGTGATATAACACTAAATTCAATAGTAGAATGGCCGAAGATGCAAGGCATTAAGGGGTTTAGGCTCAGGTTTACCATTAAGTGAAGCTAAACGGTAAGTGCCTGATCCGTAAGTATGAGTGATAATGTAAGGCCCAATCCAATTAGGAGAAAATTTTCCATGTTTTCTCTTTTCTAGTTTGGTTACATGTTGATTCTCTTTAAGGACAAGATCACCAACCTTAAAGGTACGCTCATGAAGTCACTTATCATAAGCACGCTTGATGCGCTTTTGATAGATTTTAAGGTGGTCAAGAGCTGTAAGACGATGCTCATCAAGAAGCTCCAATTGGGCTAACCGCTCTTGGCGGAAATCATCATTGGTGAGAATATCCTGAAGAGATATTCTTAGGGAGGGTATTTTATTTCAAGAGGCAAGAAAGCCTTGGTACCATATACCGAAGAAAATGGGGTGGCATTAGTGGAGGTACGAATGCTAGTCCGATAAGCCCAAAGGGCAAAGGGGATGTGATCAAGCCAATTTTTTCCAGAATCGTTAACGACTTTCATGAGAATTTTGGTCAGGGTTTTGTTAGAAGATTTTTCTTGACCATTTGGTTGTGGATAGTAAGGTGATGAGAAACTAAGTTTGATACCAAAGTTATCAAAAAGGTTTTGTAATAACTTGTTTTTGAAATATTTTCCATTATTTGTTATCAGGCGATGAGGAACACCAAAACAACAGATAATGTGATGGTTAATGAATTCTACGATTTTTTCTTTTTTGGTTGAAATGAGTGGAATGTCCTCCACCCATTTAGTGTAATATTCGGTTGCTGTGATTATCCAATGGTGACGTTGCGAAGAGGGCGGGTGAATCTCACCAATAAGGTCTAAACCCCATTGGGAGAAAGGCCAAAGATCTCGTGTGACCTGTAGTGGATGGCTAGGAGTATGTTGAAGGTTGGCATGTTGTTGACACATAACACAATGCTTAACATATTCGTAGCAGTTGTTATTAAGAGTAGGCCAATAATAGCCTAGGCGAAGGATCCATTTGGCCACGGCAAGGCCACTAAAATGTCCACCACAAATACCATCATGGACTTGTTGGATGGTATAGGTAACCTCCGCACTGGTTAGACATCGAAGGAGGATGCCATCAAAGCCATGTTTATAGAGGAGTCCCCCCATGACGACATAACAAGAAACACTTTTAAGAAAAGCACGTTTTCCGTTACTAGTAAGGTCAAGTGGGAGAACAGAGGTTGTAAGGTAGTCGTGAAATTGGTGATACCAAGTATCCTGCGAGTCAGCGGAGACATTATTTATCATACCAACATCCGGGGCTGAGTAAGATGGGGCAAAGAGTTGTTGGACCAAGACAAATATGTCAGAGTCAGTTGGTGAGGTAGGAATTTTCGAGGCTAAGCAAGCCATAGTATCCGCAAATTTATTAGTTGAGCGGGGAATGGTTTGGATAGAATAATGAGTAAATAAGGTCAAAAGTGAATCCACGTAATGTTTGTACTTTTGAAGTTCCTCATTTTTACATTGGTAGATGCCCATAACTTGATTGACTACCAATTGAGAGTCACCAAAAATGTTAATAGACTTTACACCTAAGTGTAACGCAACCTGCAGACCTAAAACAAGGGCCTCGTATTCTTTGTATTATTAGTGTAGGGAAATCAAGCCGAATGAAAGAGGCATAGGTTTAGCATCAAGAGGAATGAGAACAATGTCGGCCCTCTACCGCAATGGCATTTAGATCCATCAAGAAGAGGGTCATTGGATACGAGTCATCACCGCGTGAAAGAGTGGCAATGAGTTTGTCGGGAAAGTAAAATTGGTAAATTATTCCCCGGGTAAAGGGGCTTCCAGTGAGTTGGTCTGCACAGTTTTTCCTTTGATTGATTTTGGTGTACAAACTTAAGGTCAAGGTCGGTGAGGAGCATAAGCCATCGGGCGTGCGTTGGTTTAGATGAGGTTTGGCATACATATAATGGATGGGGTCCATTTGATGATGACAAAACTTTTTGATTCAAGAGGTAGTGTCGAGTTTGGTGGCCACGAATGATAGGGCTAGGCACAAATTTTCTACATGTGTATACCTAGTCTCGTAATCCACCGGAGTACAAATTATGTAATAAAAACTTGTTCTCGATGCTCGGAGTCACGATGTGCGAGCATGGCTCCTACAACATGGTCGGTGGCGAAAAGGTAAAGGTAGAAAGGGCAATTGTCCTAAGGTGGATAAGCACGGGTGGCTGCAAGAGATAGGCTTTAAGAGCCTCAAAGGCGTGGTGGAACTCTAAGCTCCATTGAAAGACAATGTCCTTTTTAAGGAGATGATGGAAAGGTTGACATCGATCCAAGAGTTGTGAGATGAAATCGCTGGATAGATTGGAGTTTTCCCTGCAAACTACGCAATTGTTTGAGGTTAGTGGGTGGGGGCATTTCTAGGATAGCTTTGACTTTAGCTGGATCGACCTCGATGCCATGTAAAGAGACAATAAAACCAAGGATTTTTCTGAAAGGACACCAAAGACACATTTCTTTGGTTAAAGATGAAAACAAGATATTATAACAGGTGATCAAAAATAATGGTTAAAACATCGAGATGTTTACTACGATGTTTAGATTTTCCAAGAAGATCATCAACATAATCCTCAAGGATAGTGTGCATAATGTCATGAAAAATGTAAGTCATAGCCTACTAAAAGGTCACACTAGCATTATTAAGGCCAAATGGCATGACATGATAGCAAAGGTTCCCAAGGAGTTATGAAGGCGGTTTTATGTTGATCGGCCGAGGCTACCAAAATTTGATTGTATCCCAGAAGCCATCCTTGAGGGAAAGCATCTCATGGCCTACAATGAGATCAACAAGTTGATCAATACTTGGGAGGGGGAATTCATCCTTTGGGCAAGCGAGGTTAAGGTACCAAAAATCAATACATATCCAAAGTCCCCCATTGCTTTAAGTAATGTGTACGATGTTAGAAATCCATTGAGGATACTCAATAGGTAAGATAAGAAAAGGTAAGATGACCAAGAGGGCAATGCATGGATGTATTTTTCTCAGTTTCTATTTAACTGGTTTGGAATCGGGTTTCAGGGTAATGTTATGGACAGCAATGTCAGGATCAATTCCTGGCATGTCAGAGTAGGACCAAGCGAAAGCTTGGTTACGGGCACAGAGAAAGGTAGTAAAGGTAGTTTGTTCTGATGTGTTAAGAGATTGTCCGATCCTCACAATGTGAGGATCGTCCTCTGTGTGGATGTTGATTTCTATAGTCAACTCATTCAACATGGTTTGAGTGTCAGATGGTAAGGCGCACTGAATATAAGAGTCATCTCGCACCAAGGTAAGTGAGGATGGAGTCATCATCCTGGCATTCAACAACATTAATTGAAGGTGAGTCCTCTTCAATCATGTCTGGATACAGAAGGGGAAGAGAAGATGGGTCTTCATTATTGTGTTGTTAAGTGAGAGGACCCAAGAAGATAGTGTTTATGAAAAAAAAAAAAAAGGGTAGGAGGATAGATTCAGAGTCTATCGACTCGTGGTGACGATGGAAAAATAGGTGATGATGGTTCGAAGGAGTGACTTCTTCATCTTCCTGATACAACGGATATGCGGTGTCTTTGGTGTAGGTGATTCGAGAATCCAAGACCACGACGATCTTTGTGTTTGCGTGTAGTTACGAAATGATCGTATGTCGGCCTTGTTCATAAAGACCGCAACCGAAGCCCTTCCAAGCACAAAGACGCGTCAAGAAGGTGAGGGAAAAGTGACGGCTTAGTTAGATATTGAAAATCAGATTGGAAGGGAACCACACCAAGGGGAGGTTCGGGGTGACAGAGGATGTATCGACACCCCCATATGTTAGGTTGGTGTGGCAATTAGGTGGTCCATAGAGATTACTTCCCCACACATGATGGTCATAGGTAGGATGTGCATGTAACTGTCCGTACTCCTGTGGGGTATGGAAAGTGCTAACAGTTATATAGGTGATACTCCCCCAGCATAAGGCATTGAAAAACATCTACTAAGGGATCTGAGGTTGGGATGTTGTCCACGAGGAAGGAAGCGGTATTTGCGGCGGCGGTTTCATTGGTTGTGTAAGGTGTGGTTGAGGTGTGGTCAAAATAGATGGTTGGGTTGGATGAATGGGTGTCTTGACCGGTACAAGCACATCATTAGGGCGATATAACATATTACAAGTTTTGAAGGGGGGAGGATCAACTTTTATGGTGTAGGACTTCCCCTCGTACTCAAATTTTATGCATCTATGTAAGGTGGAGGGAATGCATCCCATAGCCCGGATCCAAGGGTAGCCTAACAACATGTTATATTGGAATTCTACCTCAAGGACATAGAAGAGTTCAAGTAAATACGTTGCCCTACATGAATGTTAAGGATCACGGTGCCTAAGGTAGAAGTAATAACATCATTGAATGAACGTAACATGGTGGGGTTGGCACACATGCATCTAGAAGGGATATTCATTTGTTGGAAGGATTTAGAAGAGATGATATTTAGGCTAGCGCCCCCATCAATCATAACACGATGTACTCGGATGTCCCGGACGTGGCGAGATGAAAAGAGCAGGTCGGATCTTCTACACCAAAGTCAACAATTTTGTCTTCGGAGAAACCGACGGCGGCGGCTTGCTGTACGAGAGGCAGAGTGGTAGTTTTTTTGGTGAGAGAAGAAAAGTGGTTGGGTGTTAAGATGGAGGCAATAGGCAAGGTTTAGTTAGGTAAGACCTCTATACCTTGAAGGATCTCAACGAGAGCTTGTCGATGAGATTCAGAGGTTTGAATGAGATCATACAGTGTCATTTTTACAGGTGATTGGTGAAGTTGTTTGATCATGGTACAATGGGCAACTCCATCGAGAGATGGGGTAGGCGTGGTCCATGAATAACCACTTTAGATGGTGGTGCAATCGGGATGGCGATGGAGAAAGAGAGGCCATAGGTGTGATTTCTTTAGCTTTCCCATTGGTTTTATGCCCTCGAGTAGCAATGCTAATCATGTTGATCTCGTGAACATGAGAGGAAGAAGATGGTAGGGACCAGTCATTGTCTTCGAGAGGTGGGGTTGCAATAATGATATTTCTTGGTGAGGTGAGGACAGGCGGTATAGGAGAGGGGATTGAAGCTAAAGGTTTCTCCCTTCGTAAGTTGTCTTTCTTAACCTTTCTATCCGAGAGAGGTGACTGACGAAGGATGGATTTCAAAGCTTTGCATCCCTCTACATCATGTCCTGGTGTGCGGTGCTAAGCACATATTTTATACTCATCATAACCTATAGGTTGAGGTTTAAATGGATCATAGGGTCTAAGTGGGGGTAGGGAATGGTCGCATTCTCCACCAACATATCAAGGATCTTGGCATAAGATCCTTTGAGTGGATCAAAGTCGAGGAAGATGAGGCTATTGATTGGGTGGGTTTTGGTAATGTTTGGGTATGGTTGGTTCGTACGGGTGGTGGCTTAGACAAGGGGTTTTGATAATTGGATTTAACTAAACATGGATTCTTCGGCGTAGAAGTTATGTTTAGCTAGTCAGATGATGTGGTAGTAGAAAACAACCACAAAGAAAGAGGAGTGACAGAAAACAAATCCTTTAATGATGGAATTTTTTTAGGGTTGATAGGTGGACAGGATACTTGGGGTGATGACGGTGTTGATACACCCATGGATCTCTGTATGGGTGTAGAAGGTGCAGGTCATTTTAAAGAAAATACAGGAGGTATGATGTATTGAGGCAAGGTGGAGGGGTGAGGTCCCAATATAGAAGGTAGGTGTGATGGCGAGGGTTTTAGTTTTGTGAGGGCATAGATTTTACTTGAGGAGATTGGGTTTGTCTCTAGTTGGATGGACAACTTTATTTTTGGATAAATCTAAGCGTTTAGGTGAATGTGTTAAGTTTGGGTATTGGTGAAGTCCCAGCGTAGGGGAGGTTTGGTTAGGTTAATAGAGGTGGATGAGGTATCGATAGAGATGAGGGTGTGTAACACCCCGAACTGTGTTACTTCCTCCCGATCATACAAGTGTTGATATGTGATTTCTTGTAAAAGGATGTGCTCCTCGATTAAGAAATCATGCTTGATATGTATCTTGTATTTTCTTTGCGAGATCTTTGACTCAGTCGAATATGATTAGACTCTTTTATTTATTTCATTTTGCATCTGAGTTTAATCTGATCTCGGAATGAATTATAGAGTTAGCCACCTATAAGATATAGCCTTGGATCATGGAATTAATCCAAGTATTGCTTTAAGTTTGTTAAACGTGATGAATTAAAATTACTGCCTTGAATAGGTTGCAAGGTCTAGAAGCATTGAATAAGCTAGTCTGGAGTATGACTCAGGTTGATCATGTGAAATGAATTGGTTCCCGATATCGAAGTATATCTGGAAGGTCTCGATCGTGGACCAGGTAATAATTCAGTTGCATACGATTCTGCAGCCTAAGGCAGAACAGAACTAACCTGTTCAAGAATGTATGATGTAGGTCTTTTTCTGAGTGTACGGGATGTAGACCTAACTGGAATTATTATTGATTAGTAATCTAAGACTAAACCTAACCTAGGGGTTAGATTAGTGTTAATCTAACCTAGACCTAGGCTATGTGCTAATGTCCTAAGTTAGTATCTATGTTCTTTGAAGTTAGAATGAGAATTATCCTAAATTCTAACCTAAGTTACTAACCTAACTAATGAGCAAGAATGTAAAGGGACCTATGGAGGGGTGCGAACCATGGGTGGCTTTTTCTATGTTATTTAATGCAAAGGATAAGTGTGAAGGACAGGTTTTGGTGGAGGTTTTAGAAACGGCTAATTGTGCCGACGTGGCAGGTCGCCAAAACTGAAAATGGACTGGAAATTTTATTTGACTGTCGCCAATTTTGGCGGTCGGTGGCAGTGGAGTTTGAGTGGGAAAGTTGGTGTAAATGCATTCAATGTGCTCGGTAGTCGAGCTCGGAACTCGCGTGAAGGCATGCAAACTGGGAAGTTGTTGGTTTGTTTGGCTTATCGCGAATTTCAGTTTTCCTTCTGCCTGTTCACTGGTTCTTCGCACCAGTCTTCTTGGAGTTGCATGGCGAGTATGAGGGTATCTAGCTCTTTTCTCTGGCAAGGGGAATATATATGTCATGGAGATAGCAAAATTTTGTTGGTCGCTCTAACTTGGAAAAGGAAAAGGAAGTCCGAGCTCTTCCAGTGGTCTGCTTCGGAATTTTGAGTAAAAATCCAGGCATGTTAGGCCCTAACTTTTAAATATCTTGCTCTTCTTCAAATGATTTCATTAGAACAACTCTGTTCAATTGATTTATGGAAATAGATGATTTTTCCTTGGTGGTCTTGTGTGATTTTTGGTACTGTATCTCTTCTGGTTCGATTTTCTTCGTTTACACCTTGATGGGTGTTGTTATATTCGAACGGTTGCTATATTTCTTGGTGTTTGCATTCTGGCTTTTATATGTGAAAATATAGCAAGATTTTGTGCTAGGCCTGCTCTGTGTGAGTCCACGAATTGTCCTCCCGATGGGTACAGGCTATTGATGCATGTTGATATATATAAATGTATATAATATTTTGTTAATACTTGTTGTGGAAATTGTTAGAAGGGATACTGATGGATATCGTATGATTGTTCAGTTATATTGAACCTTTGTAAGCTCTGTCGTGGTTATTGGTGATAGTGGCTATTGATACTCGTTGGGTTTCGTTTTGTCTTTTAAATTGTTGGGAAGAGGTAACTTACTGTGTTACTGTAGTCTTTATGACCTGGCCGGAGATGTTTTTCCCTCGCTTTGTGGTTATGGGTATAAACCCGTTAACAGTATGCAATATATATATATAGATTTATATTGTTATAATCTGAACGACTCTGTGGAGTCGATTGAATGATTTATATGTATTTGAACCACTGTTCAAGTTGAATATAATTGAATATTGGAATTTGATGTGCCAGCGACTTAAGGGAATAACATGTATTTTGTCCTCTGTTATTTTGTAAGAATACAGTCGTGTCGCAAGGATCTTGTGGTACAGATTCTTTGGGTGTATTTTTACGTCTCCATTCTGTGCAATCTTGTGCGAAAAATATTGGTAAGGGTACCGTTGGATTCCTTGTTTTGGAAATTCAGTATTCTGATTTGTTCTGCCTGAATTTAAATGTTGCCATTGATGGCACGGATGGATTCATCATATTTTATTATTTTGTTTACTATTGTTTAAACTCAGTGGAACTTGATAATTAAACAGTGTTATTGTCTCAATTTAAGCCTGTTGGTTTACTATTGTTTGACGCCGTTGAGTACCGTGAGTATGGAAAGTTATCTTGTATGTCGGCTTTTGGGAAGCTAAACTGTGAACACTGGTTATGGACTTAGTTTTAAATCCTCGAATGGTAATATATGTCACTGTTGCCTGTAGAAGCCCGAGTATGAACAGGTAATGTTCTTGGATTTGTTGGCTTTCTTTAATAGCTTGACATCATGAATTATGGCTTCTATAAAGTAGGTTGTAAACATCATACTTTCAGTTCTGATTGCGTCAGAAGTGACTTCGTTATTCCATGTTTTGTTTCCATTCTGATTTCACTCCCGATTTATGTGACTGTACATGGTGCGTGGTTTTCGTTCAAAAACCTCTTTGCTTAGTTATAAGTAAATGTCATGGCTTAATGTTTTCAAGCCTCTTGTCGACTGCGACAACAAAGGAGATCCTTTGAATTCGACCTTGGGTCTAAAGCCTTACACAGTAGAAAAGGGCTTGAACGGGCTGTAGGTTGTTATTGGGATTGAGGTCAGGTTACGTCCTCTTCGCATTGTTATCCATTCTTTTGTTGATTGAATGTTAGAGTTGTTGACTGTACCTAAGCAGGTAATGGCTGTGTTTATCTTCTTGTCCGTCGCTTCTTGCGAAAGGTCATTCTGAGTCTGTCTGGTAAAATGAACATGTTGTTCGGCATGGGAACTACTGTACTGTAGTTGCTTAATTGTAAGTTTTAACAAAACAGTGTGCTGTTTATGGACTCGACTGAATTACTTGCATGTGTATTAAGTGAATGCCTTGCTTTTGGACAGAAGGTATAGTTATGAGCTAGTTCAGAGGGCATCATGTTCAATTTGTTTATTTCTCTTCTGTTGTAAATATTAAGATGAAATAATTGTCCAGCTAACATCTGTAATTGTTTTTACAGAATGACAGTATCAGGATTGATATGATATTCCTCCTTTAAGTTGAATATAATGATTGTATGATGTTTGTTCATCTTGGATTTACGATGAATAATTGCTTAGGATACTTTTGTTCTTCTTGATCCCTAGTATTTTCGATGAAATAATTGAGGAGCATATAGGACTACTCTGTAACGAAAATTATTATTACACGTTATAGACATGATATATTCCTAACGTTTGGTTTGAATCATGCTTACTTGATTGATGATTTTATATCATTTAAACAGGGTGTTTAATGAAAACAATCGATTGTGATTTCAATTGTTTTAAAAGTTAGTGCTTATCATGCTCAGTTCATCGAACTGACTCATGTTGACTATTTTTGCAGATGGTTGCCGTAAGTGGTAAAAGCATGCAGATCTGACAGGATGATCAGATTGTTTAATTTGATTTATAATGAATTACAACTTGATTTTCTAAATGTTCTATATGAGGAAAGATGTTCTTTTTCCATTAAGCGTTGTATCAAGTATGCTGCTTGCATAAAATGTAATTGTATAGTTCTGAAAGGAATGGAAATAAGTATTTGATACTTATGTGTTGTATTCTTAATTCTGATAGTTGACCTTCTTCGGTTTATATACCAGAGTGGCAATGTTATCTTTGTGTAATTTGGATGCTTTTGTGATTGTCAATAAAAGCTTAAAGAAAATGTGATTGAATTCTAATGAGTGTTTAGTAGTTCTCATTTGTTCTATCGAAAGCTAAATTAAAGTTTAAATCATTGTCTTTTTAAAAAGATAGGGTTAAAATGAACCTAAGCAGAACACTAATCAAGCTGAGGTAAAATACTAATCCCTAGTCCTGAGTATGGCAGGACAACATTAAATGGGATTCTTAACCATTTATATCTTTATACTAATAAGTATGATATAAATTCAGTTAAGTGAACTGAAATAAATCTAATGGGGTTCAGATGGCAATCTCATACGAAGGTTATGAGATATTGACCAATTCTGTTGTTTTAGAATCATGTATATTCTAATAACTCCTTGATGAGACCTTAACCTCAATATCTCCACCATGCAATGGGCTTTATTGAGGAAGGTTATCTTAAGACAAAGAATCCAGGGAACGGGAAAGGCTAACCTTAGGGGAAAGTCCTTGATGTAATTAAACTCAACGTGCGTAACGCATTCTTTAGTAGATCTTTTCGAGGCGGATTTAAAGGATGACGGCACAAGTCAACTGCGGGGTTGTACCTCCGAGAAGATTAGGATCTTCTCGAAGTTGCAACAATGCAGGTGACTTATGACGACACCCTTTGCATTGATCGCTAAGATTTACACTTTGATCTCGGACGAGTTACTCTGGGACCAATTAGGAATGTGGCCATGTTATAAGGCTGCCTAGGAGATTCGGGGTATCATGACACACTGGTTTAACTGCAGGGTTGAACCAGTATGTCACCGTATCCCTAATCCTCGTGGGCATCCATATAACATTATCACCTTGTTAATGCTGTCTCAGTGATTAAGTTGTGAGGAAGGATGACGAGGAATCGGTATAAGACATTCTATATAACATAAGAATGGGGTGAAGGGCGTATTCCAGATTGATAGTATTCCGTTAAGGAATACGAGACATAAACATGTATGTTTCAAATCTTTGGCCAAAGTATCGCAAGTGCTGATTGCGTTGTCCTAATTCACCTAGTCTAAGGGATGAGATGCCGATGAATAATGGTAACATTATTGATTAGGTTCCTTGACAGAGCATTCTCAATCCCGAGAATAGGGAAGAGAACCACAGAGTGAAGTGTTAAATAATAACGCCAACTCTTATTACTCATGAATAGATTGGTAGATTACTAGAGTCATGAAATGAATAGATCGGAGGTACTCCGGAGTCATTACTGACTTGCATATGGTTATCTGTTAAATGAATGGTTATTTGATTTGTGAGTTCTAAATTATGTATTTAGAACCAGGATGCATTTATCAAAAAAAAAAAAATTTGACTTGTTCTATTGTCTAAAATGAGGATGTTACATCTTGGTATCAGAGCTGAAGGTTGCAGCTCTTGGACCTATTGTGTCCATAATCTGATAAAAACCTGAATTTTCTTATAACAAAAAATGGTTAGAACAAGGGGGAATGTTGCGAATAATGCTCCACCTGAAGGAGGAGCGGAAACAACCCAGAAACTTGATGAGATCCTTGCTGCCCTGTTGGACACAAGAGATCGCTACAGTATCTTTGAACAGCGGTGATGGGAATGAGGAGGATGGAGAAGCTGATAATAATAATCAGCCACCTCCTGAGGACAACCCCAATATGGGTGTTGATGTTAATGCTGTAAATGCACCTATCCAACCGGAAAACAAAAAGGCCAGATTGGCAGTAGAACTCACTAATGATATAAAAGGATAAGCCCACCTAAGTATGATGGCACCACATTAGGAGATGGAGCCGAGAACTGCTCAGCCGCCGAAATGGAGAAGTACTTTGCAATAAGGAACTTCTCGAGAGAAACCAAAGCTATTTGGGGAGCCTATCTTGCAATTTTCGTGATCGTGTCCCTTCACGCGATGGAAGTTCTGAAGTCATTTTCTTTGTACTAAGAAGGTATAGAGCGGGTGGAATAAAATCCAAGTGAGGTTTAATAGGAGGTAAGGTGATAGCTCTGCTTTGAGCAATTTTTCCAAAATGACACCATAAGTTTCTCCCAAGGAGTGTAATTGATGGGCTCGCTTTATACTTATAGGTGTTTTTGGCGGGGTATTAGATGGTGCTTGGGATTTGACCATCACCATGTGTACAACTCCTTTGATTTCAAGCAATCGATGCGTGAGAATTAGTGGTGTTGGTTTGTTGGTGGAGTCTTGGGTTCATAAATTAGGGTTTTTGTTGCAAGAACCGCAATTTCTCTTCCTCTAAGGCTCGAATCTCTAGTTTTCGAGCCATAGTAAAGGCCTTATCAAAGGTGTGGAAAGTTTAAATTTGGAGGGTAGGAGAAATGTGCTTAGAGTGCTCGCGTAAAGATTTCGATAAGTTCACCTGAGGTAAGGCATAAGTAAGTTGGTTGATAAGGCCCCGCCATCGCCTAATGAAATATGCGATAGATTCGTTTTCAAATTATCGGATGGCATAGAGGTCGGTGATAGATACTTTCTTGGCAATGTTAATGGAGAAATGATCCAATAAAGATTGGGCTAATTGGTTAAAAGAGAAGATTGAGTGTCTGGGTTAAAGCATTGTACCACTCCAAGGCGGGTCCTGATAAGGACATGGGAAAGGTGAGGAGTAGTAAGGCATCGTCATGAGCAATCAGATAGCAGGCATGTCTAAATGATCGCAAGTGTTGTTGAGGATCCTCCTTACTATTAAAATGAGTAAATTTTGGTAATTCCCATTGAGGAGGATATGAATGAAGGGGGACGAAGGATGAATAGGCTCTGAAAAACTTGCTCGTATGTCGTGGTGCTACGGCTTCCTAAAATGTAATCCTCCATTTTTGCATCTTGTCCATCATTTGTTTGATTAAATCAGTGGTTGGATGAGATGATGGTGCGGTTGTCGTAAATGGAGGAGGATTGGGCCAAGGGCCACCACTAGACAATGGTGGGGTTAAATGTTGATAAGGTATTGAGGATGAATATGTTGAGGCGACCGAATAGGGATGTCCTATATAAGATGTTGAAGTCACCGGATATGTGTGTGGAAATGAAAAGGTGGGCGGAGCTTGAGAAGGAAAGCTTGTGTGGATAGGTGGTAGAGAGCAAGTTATGAAAGGAGCAGTCTGCAAGAGAGATGAGGTAGGAGCAATCGGTGTAATGATATATGGGGCCCTGTGTTAACTAAAGGAAAGCCAATGCATGCCGTATGAACCCCTAAAGCCATTGAGTTGGGAAACGGAGCTAGGGATGAAGAAGGCAAGACGGAGTTATCAGGTGGGGAAGGAGCTAAGTGAGCAGCTATACTAATAGGCATACCAACAAGGAGTTGACCGTCGGGTGTACGGTCAGGGGTATGAGACAAATAGTATTGAACTGTAAGCACTAGGATTAGCATCCAAAATTTTCACAAATTCCTTATCTCCTACAAGGGATTTTGGGAACTTCACTGGTGTCCGTAGGATTCCCATAGGATGTGAAGGGGGTGATTCAGGCAAAGGCACGGAGCAGGCATGTGAAACCATGGCTGCAGCTTGTTTCTGAGTGATAACAACCATGGACAAGAGTAGATAGCGTCAGGATTCAATCTATCGTGGGATAGAAACAGCTACAAAATGTTGGAATTGGTAGGTTCTTTGGTTTGTCGAAGCGTGAAAGACAGAACTCGATATCGGTCGAATAACCGATGTCGGTCGATCGCATCAGAATGACATTGGTAAGTTAACCGATGTCGGTAGAATAGGACCGGTGTAAGAAGTCAGTAAGAAGTTACTAATTTGGGGTTAACGATGTTTAGTATACCTACCAAACTATTCTCAAGTGATTATCAAACAAGCTTGATGTATGACAGAGAGAAACAGAACTAAAAACAAGCAAGATGCACAAGAAAATCAAGAAACTAACCCTAGGATTAGTTTTAATTATTGTGACTTATGCATTAGGTGCAAGATGATGTCAATCCTAAACAAAAGACCTAAGGGAGATGTCAATTTTGTTTTGGCTTTATAAGGTTACCTCAATCGGGTAGAGAAATACCATGGAAAAAGGGGGATGTTTGAGTCATTGTGTTGATTATGATGTGATTCGATATGTGTTGTGTAGTGAAAGTAAGATTAATTTATTTTCAATACCATGGATATCACCCCACCATGTACGACCCGTTACTTAATCTATGTTCACTAGAATTTAAAATAGCAAGCAAGAATGTGATGCACATGTTTTAAACCCAAATCGAAAATGATATTCGATGAAGCAAAGGAGATGACTTTCACTAATGCAAAGATGTGAAAACAAGACAAATTCTTTTATGAAAATAAAAAAATATCTTGTGAATATTTTAGAAGAAGAAAATAGCAGTGTGCTCCCTATATGAAAGCAAGCAAGAAAGAAAGAAACCCAAGAAGGGTCCCACCAAAGCGTGCCAAAATGTTTCACCGAAAATATTTCCGTTCTAGAATAGAGTTACTTCTATCCTTTCATTCTCTTGAGAAATAGATAATGGTTAGGGCTAGGAGGAATACGTGTTGAGTGTTGGGAGGGTGTGCGCGTACACGTAGAGAGAGAGATCGATCAATTACGAAGAACTCCTTTTTGTCTAGGAAGGACTACCCGCAAGTAAGAATAATACAAGACCACCAAATTTTAGTTAGACAATAAATGAGGGAACTGCCTTGGGCCTAGGAAATATTAGACTTCCTTTCGAAGGTGGTCAGTTCCCCTTTTAATATGAATTAACACAAATGATAATAAAGAAGCTATTGTGAAATCACGATTTAGGTACCTCGTTACAAAGCAATAGAGACTAAACTACGAATAATAAAATGTCACGTTGTTTATTTGGTCACCGGTCGTTGATATGTTCAGCTCGAGTTATAGGGATAAACCAGACTGGATTTGAGGTTGTTAGGAGACAAATAGGTGAGAGGAAGGTTTTGGGTATAAGTCACAGTGACCGATCCGGTCACTGGATAACCAACCGCGGTTAGAGAACCGCTGCCGGTAGGGGATAATTGACACCGGTAGGGTCAGTAATCTAGGTGCTTCTGGATGGAGGTTGGTTGCAGGATGATTGTGGGGTTTTTTTAAGACTGGTGGATGGCTGAGGGGAATAGTGAGATGACGGGGAAGACTCAGTGTGATAAAACTGTCTTCTGGGCAATACAAGGATGTATGGATGAAGGTTAAGTGCAGGGTGCTGGTAGGTGGTAGATCTAGGAGTGAGCTTATAATTACTATCAATCAAAAGGCTCAAGAAATGGTGCTTAGAAACATACAAGACACTACTTACTCATTCTTGATGAAAATTCAGGTCCAAGGAATGTGGTGGTGACAGTAAGGCTTAGTTGGGATGATCCGGTGTTGGAAAGTGAGCTGATGAAGCTATCCTCAGTCTTTTCCAATGCTTGAATAAGGGTGGCAATGATCTAGTGGCTCAGTTGCAGTCTTCGGCTCGATGCTCTTCTCTGCAACCTCTTCTCTTTTCTTCACTTGTCTCTGTCTTGCAAATGAATTTCCTGGATCCTTTCAAATGAATTCCAGATCCTTTGTTTTTGGTTGGGGGCGGTCATTTACAGGGAACCGATGGTGGTTACGTGACCGACGGTGGTCGAGTAGGAACCGATGTCGGTTAAGTCAAAGTGGGCTATTTTTAGTAAAATAGCCAACTTTCCCTCCTTTTCTCCTGAGGGATTAGTTGTGGGCTTGGTCAAGTCATTATTAGGTTGGTTTTGGTGCGGGTGAGGAGTAATTAGTCATGGGTGTGGATGTAGACCAAGTTATATGTCTTAATTAGGTTAGTTTAGGGTTAGGGCTAGGTCATGATGAGGTGGCAAAATGAGGTGGCAGGTTTGGAGATGTGGATTTATTAATTATAAGGTAATTAATAAATAATTGTGCAAGGTTTAGGTGGTGAGGTTAGGTTACGAAATGAGATGCGGGACACAGGTGTTGTAAGACACAAATTTGGTGTCTACACCCCTATAGTCCAATAAGTGCAAAGACATCTCAAAAATACTTGTGGAGGTGGTTGCGACCCTTTTCCTCCTAATCCAAAGACTTAGTTCCTCTAGTGTTTCCTCCTACACCGGATCGACTAGCTCCACCAAGTCCTATTCTTCTTGACCCACCGGATCCTCCATATCCATTAGGTCCACCAATTCCACCAGCTCTATACCACTAGATCCACCTCCCGTAGCCAAAAATGGCCTAAAGTGGTCGCGCCTAATGTTCCCAAATCCCACCGAACCGCATGCTGATGGTTTATGATATTGTCCGACTACTAGTTATGTGTCCTGCGCCACTTCCGCAACAATACCCAAACCTTGTGTATTTGCACCTTTTTTAAAAACTCCTCCAAATATGGGAATCGTTTGCGTAGCCATGGATGTCCCAAACAAGAAATTATATCTCCTAGGCATAGATCGATTACTTCCACTAATACTAAATGGATTATCAATACTTCTTCCTTCATCCGGGAAACTAAGCGCTAGGGGTTGGTCACTAGGTAGGTTAAGATGCACATTGACAAATCTCCTTTCTCCATGTGACAAACTCTCATCAAAAGATGAAGGGGATTCTCTCCCACACTTTCCAAGATGGGGTAGCACAGACTGCTCAGGTTCCATGTCCTTTGCGTGAATCTCAAATCCTTCCCGCAATGTCTACCTCCATAGATCCATCACACCTATAACCTCACATTTTCTAGCCATCTCCTTTTCATGAGCTTTAATATACTTGATTCATCTCTCTTCTCTTTCCTTTAAGCCATAATGTTTGCCATCTTTCTCCACCCTAGCTTCCTCACCAATGCTCGAAAAAGCTTAGTCACCATAAGGAATGCTTCTAAACTTAGGGTAATGATAAATATCTTTATAGCCAAAGGGATAACCTATAAAAATGATCCTTTGGGATACTTCGAAACTTGAAATCACCAACCCATGGCAAGAATATGTAGAAATGGCATATTCTATAGTATATCTGGTCATGACTCCTTTCCACCAAAGATCAATAACATGCGTCCATGTTATATCTACATCCTACAAACTCGGTAATCATCTTGGGTCCATATGCATGATCTATAGTTCCATATTCATCTGATACATATGTTGAAAGCCATTTATATAGTTCTACTTGAAAAATACCAAAATAAGGTTTCATACACTCATGATATAGATTCCCTTCTACCCATCTACATTCATCAAACTCATATATGATACTAAACCTTTGAGAAAAATCATCCTTCATGCTTTTAAACCATGCTTCGACACTTTCCAAGGTCAAGCACTTTGACATCACATATCACAGGAACAAAAATGTATATCATTTCTCACACAAACTTTGAAAAGAGGTCCCAACAATAGAACCAAGATGTAGTCATTTTTATATCTCTAGAAAAATAGTCTAATCCCATGTGCATCGACCTATCACCCAATGGGTGTTGGGCACTCACCCACCGCATGTGCAGTGTCGAGCCCCTCCTTTATATGAGTCTTGTGAGAATACATCCTTAATGAAAGATTTATATGTAGGAAATAAAAGAACCATGCATTCATTATAAGATCTTAGGATGGGTTATCATATTAATGCATCCATTAGATAACAAAAGATAATTACCAAACATAATACAAAACTGATCCATAAAACAAGGAAACACACTAGGGTTTATTCTCATGAACAACATATATTATTTAGAATAAAACCTTATATTCATGTTAACAAGTTCAATAACCACATTACATTCATTAAGACCTTAACATACTAATATCAAAATGCAGTAGGTCGAGTCATGCATCAAAACCCTAAGCTATGTTTTCCACATTATAAAACTAGTTACAAAACCATCCTTCTAAATGTGCCATCACTCCTATAGGTCCCTCTAATTCCAACCCAAAGGATCCTTCATTATTCTTGCAGAGCTTTGTCTATCCAACATTATATGATGTCGCTCTTGGTGTGTGTGTGTATATCTTTTCTTCAATCCGAGCATCTCTATATATAGCTTTAACCTCCACCACCATGCCTTCCCGAGATAACAAATCAGTTTCCAAGTTTCCTTGTGGTCCTCCAATGGAGCATGCTTCCTTTGATCCAAGATCTCCACCTTTGCAATGATGTCTCGTATGGATCCTTCCATCGCATGCATGGAATATTCCTTTCTTGACCATACAACTGCCAGGATGACACCTTATCCACTCCAAATGCTAGACGGTTCACAATTTTCTCATGTGCTATCTAGGACACCGAATATAGCTAAGTCCCAAAACCCCTATTTTTCCTTACACACACCTTGGTTTCTTCCAAGCCCTTCTAAAACCTTATCATATGTGCCTTCACCCTACATTCCCTTCTTCTTATAGGTCCTGCATGCCCACACGCTTTCTTCTTCTTAGCCAATATTATGAGTCCCAATAATGAGCAACACAAGAATAAATTGGTTTATTATATAAGTATGTACGTTTTTGGACTATGAAACTTGATACACCTATTTTGAAAAACTCTTCTTAGCCTTTTTGCCACTTAAATTTTCCATTAACTATTTAACCATAAAACCTTTGTTGTCACCAATATAGACCCCTTACATTACATGTGTGCCAAGCCCTACTAACATCAACGTGATGCACGTTGGCTCATGCTTCTTGTAGACCTAGAACTTGAATTCACTTATAAAAAATATATCAAAGGCCAAACTATTGCTAACCAACTTTCAGAAGCACCTATCTTTGGAGATGAACCCTCTAAATTTTATTTCCCATACAAATCCATCGCTACCCTCTCTCTAGATGATACCATTTACCATATGACCTTATTATTTGATGGTTCCAAATATCAACGTGGGGGTGGTGCCAGAGTTATCCTCATTCCTCTTGATAGTGACCTATGTAATCATCTTTCAAACTATATTTTGATTATACTACAAATATCATTAAGTATGAAGCACTTTTATTGGGCCTTCAATCACCATTGCCTTAGATGTTAATTCAATTACTATCTTTGGTGATTCCCAACTAGTTGCAAACCAAGTTAATGGTATATACCAAAGTCATAATGAGATACTTCAAAAGTATAAGCATCATCATGTAGACATACATTTAACTACCTTTGACCATTATGAAATTTAAACCACTCCACGTTCTACTAAAAATTTGTGGATACCATGGCATGCCTTGATTCTCGGATACCCACTTCACCTTCCGACTCAAAAATATTTGTCGCAATATAAAGGTTTCAATTACCTTCTTATCTATTTTTGAGATGTCAACCTCATCGTAACCGTTCAACTTGACCCACATGACCTTTGGTATAAGAAATTTATAGAATACCTTTCCCTTTTAATTCTACCTCTAGACCTTACTCGTAATGGACAACGCACATTTCTCAAAGGTGTCTCTTATTATTTCATTAGTAAAGGCCTTCTTTATAAACGTGTCTTTGATGGTATCCTCCTACGATGTTAGGAAATTTATATGTTATTGTGAACATTATTTTTATCTCATATTTTTAATATATGAATTTTCATATAAACAACTCATATAATTTTGTAATAGTTTAATTATATTTGTGAGATATGACAATAACACATGTAGATTATCTCTAGAGAGATATTAGGAGTTGAGTGAGAGATATGAGGGATTAGAGATAGCTGGAAATATTAGTGGATAAGACTTGACTCCTAGTTAATAGGATCAAGCATTTGTATAAAAACTCCATCTCTACATGAATAATACATCCCGAATGAATTAAATTGCAATATTTTTATATTCGGTGTTTTATTAGTGTGTTATATTTTATTGTTTCTACATTTGAATCTGAACCAAAAATAATATTTGGTATCGAGATCCAGTGTCAAACCTAACATGGATTTTCTACGTGATTGAGCAAGATAAATGTGTAAGAAAATCTATCGAATAATAGATTGTATTTTTGTTCTAGGATCCGAGTTTCTCTAAAACTTATTTGGTTTCACAAAATGTGGGTAGTACAACTACAGAATAAATTTCAATAGAACCTAGATAATAGTTTAGGAGAAAACGCATTTCACCAATCTTGCATTATACAAGTTAGGAGTTTTTGTAAATGTTTCTTTTGCCACACGGTATTCGGTTTGTGTCGGTTAGTGGGAGATTCCAAACTTGCCATGCCACATGGATCACGTGTACCTTCCTTCTAGTCTCGTAGTCATTTGGTCATTATTTTTTAGTCTCTGATTTATTTTGCTATCCACATGTTGTTTTGGTTTTAGTTTATTTTTAAGAAGAAAAAAAACGTGGTATTTCTTCTCTCTCGGTTAATTCATTAGGGAACAAATCTTATTTATTGTTTAGTTACGTAATTCTAAGTTTTTTTTTAAGTTGTTATTATATATTTTTATTTTGATTTTTTTGTTTATTTTGTTTTTAGATTATGTTTATTTGTTAATTTTATTTGTATCATTACAAACATCATAAAGTCGTCTTAAGTTAAATTGTTTTGTTGTATTGTCTTGTTCATCATCTTTTGTCTAAAGTCGAGTCAAAAATTTAAAGTCATTTTTGTGTCATTTAGGTGATTATTAGGAAAATTTCAATAAAAAAGAGGTTGCTCGTATTTCTCCTAGTCGCATTTTCACTTGTACACGATGACCAAGTTCAAATTGAGGGGGGAATTTCATATTGAGCTTCATTTTCAATTTTTTTGAGTAACTAAGCAGTTTCAGATGGAGGAAGGAGGCAACAGAGGAAGGAGGTTAATCAATGACCTCTCACCAACTACAAGTGAAGGGGCCACACAATGAATTTGTGGCATTTATTTTTGTGTTTAATTTTCGTTGTGTGTTGTGATAAGAACATATGATTTGTTCTTGTTCAATCTTGTAATAAGTGAATTCATGCGTGAGCAATATGTTAGTGCCATTTTTGAGCTTGCACCATATTGCCCTAAATTTTCAAATCTATCTACTCAAAAAATGTTTTATCCTTTGATTTGATGGTCTGTAATTCTTCCCCTCCAGTTGAAATGCTTTAAAAATGCTCACAAACTTGTTGTTTTGCCCTAATTTGAAAGAATAATCCAAGTTTTCCCTTTTTGTGCCCTAGTTTTTCCAATTTTGTGGGCTATGTCATTTTTCCCTTTGCCAGATCATGGAAAAATCAAA
Source organism: Taxus wallichiana var. yunnanensis (assembly GCA_018340775.1). Taxonomy (NCBI): domain Eukaryota; kingdom Viridiplantae; phylum Streptophyta; class Pinopsida; order Cupressales; family Taxaceae; genus Taxus; species Taxus wallichiana. The sequence goes on along the minus strand of CM031244.1, from coordinate 656,560,218 downwards.
ATTTATCAAATCATACTTTTTTGTATTTGAAAATCCAAATCCTAGATCGGAATGTTGTAAAAACATGGTTTAGTTGATTTAAAATCGAAAAATCTGCCATCCTTGGTGAAAAAATTGAATTCTAGGGCATCCTTTGAATTTTTTTATGTTTTGATGGTCATACAGCGTCATTTTCCCATCAAATTCATCCTCAGAAGGTATTGGCAACGTGGTGGGTTTTCATTGGCCGAGGTGTGGCGAAAATGTTTCTAACTTGTCAATTTTTTATTTTTTGGCAAAGTGGCAAATTTTCCTCCACGGCTCCACCTTTTTAAAAGTTTCCTACGTGGCATGTTCTTATTGGCCAAGGAGAGGTGGGGGAGTCGGATCTCCTTTGAAAATTTTGGCTTTATTTTGCAAAATTTCCTAAGTCAAAATTTTGCCCGAATCCCCATAGCCAACCAGAAGAGGACATGTGTCCTAAAAGTTTCAAAATGGAGGAGCGGGCGGATTGGGGACTTAGAGTTTTAACTCTATTTTCCAAAAATTGCAAAAGTCATTTCTAGCCCCACTCCAATCAGAGGAGGCCACGTGGTAGTTTCTTGGGTAGAGGGGATGCGGGTGGCGGAAGATTTTGTGGTTTTTTGTGTTTTTGGCTCAAAGTGTTGAAGTAAATTTTGGCCCGAAATCCCTCGACCAATCACAGGTGGACACATGTCCAGGAAAATTCAAATATAAAGGAGTGGAGGTTTTGGTGACTTTGAAGTTTTTAACTTCAAATGGATAGAATTCAAATTTTAGGCCGAATCTCCACAACAAATTAGGAAAGGACACGTGTCCAAAAGGAAAAAAGTGGAAGAAGGGGCCGAAGGAAAATTTTATGAATTTTTTCCTTTGTTGTCTAAAAGGTGAAAAATGAAAAATGGCTCCGCTCCAATCTAGGTGAGACATGTGTCACATTTTAAGGGTCAAAGGTGGGCGAGTGGGTCAGCGGGCCCATGGAGGGAAATGTGGATTTTTTCCCCTTTTTGGAAAAAGGAGTTAAGGCAAAAAGTTTAAGCCGCAGGCCCGCAAGCAAATCAATGAGCGACACGTGGTGGGTAGAGTGGACAAGGTGGGTCGGCGGGACAACAGAGGTAGGAGGGAATTTTTCCCTTTTGCAAAAAGGGCTTAGAATCAAAATTTGGAGCACTGGCCCATGATGAATCACAAGGAGACACATGGCGAGGGAGAAATTGGAGGTGCGGGCCTTCTGGGCGAAAGTGAAATTTTTCCAATTTTCCAAAAGAGGTGAAAATGCGTAGAATTGAAGCACTATCCCAATAGGACCCACCATGTGCCATGTGTCAGCTCCAAAATTCAAAGGCGAAGGGGTGGGGAAAAATTCAAATTTTTCCATTTTTTCCAAAAGGTTGAAAAGTCAAAAAATGAGCCCGAATTTGTTTCCAATCATTTTTTTCCATGTGTCCACCTTATCCAATTTTTTTTTTAAAAAGGTAACTCAAGCTTATTTCTAAGTCCACATCTTCCACGTGGAGGGCCAAGATTAAAAGATGGATAAGATCGATGGTTACTATGCATCCATTTGTTTTGACCACCATGGGAGCTCCAGAAGCTTGGAATCACAATTTTGCATCAAAATTCATCAAATTTATAGTGATTTTGTGTCGTCTTGGCCTTCCAAGATCATTGGCATCACTTTCATGGCTTAATTCTTTGATTTGAGGTGATTTTGAAATAATTTTTCCCTAATCCGTCTAAAAATGTGAAATGACAAAATCAAAAGTTGCAGAGGTAATTTGAAAAGGTAAAAAGGTGAAAATGATGAGTAAAAGGTGTTTTCATGCCTCAATGATGAAAAATGTGCCTTCGAATGGATAATGATCTAGATATTTGTAATGATTTAATCTTTTTGGGCACACCTGGCAACTTGCGAATGTTTTTCTGTTTGATGTCATTTTCATTGAATCATGAGGATTGTTTTGTAACAAACTTGATCCCATGGCATATTATTTTCTTGGGAAAGAAGGATCCAATGTGGCATAAGGTATATAATGCATTTTCGAGAAATTGTAAAGGAGAAAACTTAGAATTTCACAGGAAAATCTAGGAAGAAGCCCATTCTCTAAGAAACCTCCTGAGAACCATTTCTAATTCCCTTTTTACATCAGATTTTTATCATGATGAGTTGGTTTCATTGTAAAGCCATGAAAAAGATCTAGATTTTTCTTATAACATTCCCCTACTTGATAGATTTGATTATTCTGGATTATGTTATGTTGTCTCTTGGCAAAATTTGCATATACTTATGTTTTAGAATGTTTTCAATTTGTGTTTCTTGCTCCTATTATAGTCTTGTGTTTAAAATATCTCTTGATCATACATGGTCTCATTTCTTGTTGATATTTTAGTTGCATCTGCAATCTCACATTTAGAAGAGCTTTCATCTAATAATGAGATAAACAGATTTAAGATTACTTTACCTTCCTTGAATTCTAAGATTGTTTGTAAACCTTTGGGTGCACCTTAGGTCTTGATAAAATAGAGATTTTGGATACTTTGTTGGTTCTTCTCGCTTCATATTTTGTGGTAGGTTTTCAAATATTGTGTGGAAGAGTGTAGATTGGGCCTCCATTTGGTGCACATATCCAGTTGAAGGAGTACCTTACCCCATTTGAAGCATTTTCTTGTTTAGGTGTTACAAATTTCTTACAAAGGTCGTCAAAGAATTTGGCAATTTCTAGTTAGTCTTATCTAAAATCTCCCACCAAAATTTCATTCAAAATAACTAATCCTACCCCATACTACCCTTGCATTTGTATTGTGCGTCAACGTAAGAATACAATCCATTCACAAAAATGCACAAAGTAAATTAGGATCATACCATGTCTCTGTGAACCTTATCCTTTTTCTTGAAAGAATTTCCATCATTTAGTAGTGACACTCTGTTGAGTTTTAATAATGGAAAATTGATCATGTTTTCCCAAGGCCATCTCCATACAATATGCATAGTTTAAGGATATCTCCACCTCCTTCACCAAACAAAGGCTGTAATATAGGTTCTCTTACCTTGGTTGAAAGGAAAAACCTAAAATAATGAGGATTAGATCAAAATCCTTTCAATGTGCTACCCACTTCTTCAAATCCTGAGTGCTAACAAGTCGATAAATTGCTTCCCCAGCTACAAAATGACATATAAATCATTTATCTGCCTCTGAGTGTCTTGTGAAATACATGATGTTTCTCAAGTTCTGAAGGATATTAAATCTGGGTACCAACACAATATTTCTTATATTTTCCCTTGAATGTAAGGATGGGGGTGGGGAAACATGTATGATGCTATGAAAGTGGATGGTGGTCCACTAGAAAACCAATTTGAGAGTTTGTGAATCTCTTCGAAAATCACATATAGAGTGGTTAATGTTTCCACTACAAAACCTATTGGAGTTGATGGTACTCTTTGAAAACCATCAGATTGTAGAACATGAGAAGGTACTAGAGAAATCTCACCCATGTTCACACTAAGGGGGGTGAATGTCGAAATTTATATATTATTATGACCATTATTTTTGTGTGTATTTGTAATATATGAGTTTTCATATAAACAACTCATTTAATTTTGTAATAGTTTAATTATGTTGGTGAGTTTTGATAATAACACATGTAGATTATCTCTAGAGAGATATTAGGAGTTGGGTGAGAGATATGAGGGATTAGATATATCTAGAGAGATTAGTGGATAAGACTTGACTCTGGTTAATATGATCAAGAGTTTATATAAAAATCCATCTCTACATGAATAATACATCATGAATGAATTAAATTGTAATATTTTTATATTCGGTGTTTTATTAGTGTGTTATATTTTATTGGTTCTACATTTGAATCTAACCCAAAAATAATATGAAACAAAAGGGCACTATTTAGGACATGTCATAAGTAAGTATGGAATAGGATTTGATCCATCAAATATTATTTCCATAAGCGATCGCCTACACCTAAGAATGTACATGAAGTCGGAAGATTCATGGGTCTTCTTTGGTTATTATAGAAAATTTGTTAAGGATTGTTCAAAAATTCTGCACCAATAACTTCATTAAAAAATAAAGATAATAAATTTGTGTGGATTGATAAATGTGAATCAAAAATTAAAAATCTTAAGGATCAATTAACATCTATACCTATTTTGGCTATAACTAGTCCAAATGTAAACTTTATGGTACTTACGGATGCTTCCGGAGAAGGACTCAAAGGTATTTTGTTAAAAACTGAACATGTTACAAAGATATGAGAGAAGAAAATTCTAGTTACATGAGTTGAATTATGCTCCCCATAACCTAGAGCTTTTTGCCATAGTTCATACACTTCAAGTATGGAGACATTATCTTTTGGGAAGACCTTTTGAATTAAAGACTGGATCATCTTGGGCTGAAGTATATTTTCACTTAGCCAAATTTGAATGCAAGACAATGAAGATGGTTAGAGTTTTTTTCACAATATGATTTTGACATAAGTTACATAAAAGGAAAAGAAAACAGAGTGGTAGATGCACTAATTCATAGGAAACATATTTCTGCACTTATAAATTTGAGAACTTAGTTTAAGGATGAAGTAAAAGTATCATGGAATCTAATTTTTACTTTTAGCAAGTAAAAACAACACTTGCTTTACAGATCCAAATGATGTAAGATATAAAGGTTTTCACTTCGATAACGAAGGAATCTTGAGATATGATAAGCGGGTGTATGTACCTTTGGGAAATGAGTTAAGGAAAAATTTAATGATGGAATTTCATAATTCACCTTACTCAGACATCCCAATATTACGAAAATGCTTACTTGATGTAAAATAACAATATTTTGGAAAGGGATGAAGAAAGACATAACTAATTTTGTGACACACTGCTTGGAATGTCAGCATGTTAAGGTTGAGCATATGCACCCAACTGGTTTATTGTATCCTCATAGCATACCACAATATAAGTGGTAGGTAATTAGCATGGATTTTGTTCAGGGGCTACCTATGTCAAGAAATAAACATGATGTTATTTTAGTTGTTGTTGATAAACTGAAAAAAGTAGCACATTTTATTATTGGTAATCTTAAAGATGATTCACCTATTTTAGCAAAAATATTTGTGCATGAAATTTTCAGATTACATGGAGTACCTAAATTGATTATATCAGATAGAGACCCTAGAATGACATCTTAGTTTTGGAAAACACTTAATGCAGCCTTAGGAACAAAACTAAATTTTAGTTCCACATACCATCCGGAAATAGATGGTCAAACTGAAAGATTTTATCAGGTTTTGGAATATATGTTATGAATGTACTACATGGATCAACAGTACAAATGGGAAGAATACCTTCCTTTAGTTGAATTTTCTTATAATAATACATATCATGCCTCTTTGAAAATGGAACCTTTCGAAGCATTGTATGGAAGGAAATGCATAACCCCAGTTAGTTGGGATAACATTGAAGACAAAGAAGTAATTGGACCTGAAATCCTTATTGAAATGGAATAAGAAGTTAAAATGATTTATGAATTTTTAAAAGAAGCAGTAGATAGGAAAAAATGTTATGCAGATATGAAAAGGGTTGATAAGAAATTTGAGCATGGTGAAAAGGTCTTTTTATGAGTTAAGCCAAAAAAAAGTTTCATAATCTTTGGTAAGGAAGCCAAATTATCACTTTGTTATGTGGGACCTTTCGAAATTGTTGAAGTAATCAATCTTGTAGCTTATCATTTAGCATTACCCTCTACTTTTTCACGAATGCATGATGTTTTCCAAATTTCTTTGCTTAAGAAATATGTTTTAGATTTATCACATGTGTTAAATTGGGATTCCTTGTAGGTCCAAGACCCATGAATAATCGTGGTTTAACCCATAAGAGTTCTAGAAACTTTCCAGTTGCACTTGTAAAATCATGAAATTAGTTAATGCAAGGTTTAGTGGGACCAGTTTAATGAAGAAAGTGCAACATGGGAAAACCTTGAGGATATGAAAATTGCTTTTCCTCATTTATTTGAACAGAATTAATTTTGTTGATTAATAAAAATTAAATACTTTGTTTTTAACTTATCAATAATTCTACCAGTTTTGGGTAGGTACTATATTTTTTAGTACTGGAACAACTATTTTAATGTTATAATAAATTATGAAAATTTGAAATTCTCAAATCTGGTTTTTTGTTAGTGAACTTATGGATGAAAGAACTATGATTAGGATTATTTTCCTACTTGATAAATTGGACTAAGTTAATCATCGGAAGATTATGCTTTTAGGAGGGATGTCAGTAACATCTCTAACATGGATTGATGTCTATGATGACTTCTTTTTGTGAAGTTGTAAACATTGACATGTGATTCTTGTTGAAGAGAATGTACTCTTATACATCAATAAATCATGTTTATTGTGGATAATATGTTATCATATCAAATAGGTACAATTCTACTGTGTTTATGCTGAATTGAAAATGAAGTAATTCATCCCTTCTTATGCTGAATACTTCACTACTTGGGAAATATGAAATTGATTCAGTTAGACTACTTCTGGAGTCTTTGTTGCAATCGAATTTGTGCTTCAGTTTTCATAATTTTTTGATACAAAACAGCATTACCTTGGTTCAATTTCACTAATCCAAGGTATGTTTCTAATTCATGACTTTGTGGTCATATTGACCAAGAGGAGAGATCATGTGACCTCTCCGAATTACATTTATCATAAAGTAACGAAAGATCTTTACGGCTTCCTACTTCACATGTGATCTTGGATGGTAATTTGGTTCTTCTTTGGTAAGTTTGGGATGAAATTATTACTATAAAATAGGAACCTAATTAAACTATGTTCCATAAATTGGTAACCCAATTCTAAATTTGTAACCTATTCTAAGTTACTATGTTCTTTTATTAAGGTGTGTTGTTAAGGACCTAAGTTAGTTCCTAGACTAATGTCAACTTTAATCTAATATTAGCTAACCTAAAAGGGGCCTATGAGATCACATGAATAAGGGGAAGGTTGGTGGTGGCATGAAACTCTAGGAATTTATGAGGAATTAAAGGCATGTTTATCTCTTTGAAGTTGCCAAATTTGGTGAATGCATGAAATGTGATAGGGAGGGTGAGTTGGCACCTCCGCCAAAGTTTTAGTTGCATGCATTTTTGAATTTAGATATGGCCACATGCAAGATGGCGGTGGAGGGAGATGTGGAAGGACTGTAAGTCCTACTTGGCATTTAATATTTTTGGAAATGCTTAAAACCTGTCTAGGAAGGAGGAAGATGGAAAGAAGAGGGGTTTTGGTTTTGTTTTGGTCATTTTGTCTTTTTCAAGCTTTAGCTATGCATGTGGTTTTTACTATTCGAACCATAGTTCAATCCATGGATCAATGTTTTATCATTGCATGGCATTACAAGATGAAAATAGCACTAGTGGAGCTATAAGAGGAAGTAGAGAAGGTTTTGAGGAGATTGATGGTGTTCATGGGAAGTAATCGAAGATCTTATTGAATTTTTTTCTACAAAAAGGTGAAGATAGGAGCTCTATCAGGCATGATAAGCCATATCCATTAAGTCTTTTTCTTTTACTTAAGTGCTTCATAAAAATAACTCTTCTCTATTTGAAACCTTCTAGTTTTATGTTTGATATTCTTGCTTTGATGGTGTTTGTTTTGTTTATCTGGATGAAAATAGATTCTTCGTTGTTGTATGGGAAAACAAATCTAGAAGTGTTGATTATTGTTGTTATGCTAGCACATTTGTATTCGATATTCTAGACATTGGAATGGATATTTGAATGATCTTTGTTTGAATGAATATCGAGTTGAATGTTGTTTAATCTTTAAACAGTTTCAGGGTTTTATAGAAATATGTATATTTTAACTTGCATGTTTCCATTATTATGTTGTTGGAAACTAGTTTGAAGGATTCCTTGTTTTGGCATTACTCCATCATTTTGGGACTGTCATGTGTTCGACGTTTTGGTTTGTTTCTTGTTGATGGAATTAAGAACCCATCCTTTTGTTCTACTCTTTCTTGTGATCTGTGTTTTGAGTTGAATATAGCTCGTGTTAATCTGGGTCATGAACATTTTGGGTTTTTCCCTAATAGGAACTACTTGTAATCTCTATGTTCCTTTTTAAAATATCTCTCTGTTGTTACCATTTGATTTGGGTATAAGAAAACCCACCTTGAGCTTCAACGACTTCATTGTGAGTTTAGGTTCTATGACGTGTGTTCACAAACCCACTTTGGGATTTTGAATTTTGGATGGATCTTCGATCTGGGTAAGTTTTCCTGAATTGATGATGGATGTTTAACCCTTGTTAAGGGAGGTTTCCCAAATGACATATATACCTTCTTGTTGGATGTTGTAAATTTTGTGGAGACTTGTTGCAAACTCATTTTGGGTTATTCCCCACTCCTTTTGAGTTACTTTGAGTTATTTGGTTTTAATTCATGTATTGGGATAATATGTTTTATAAGAGAAATGAATACTTGGTAGGACTGTTGAATCTCTTTTTTCATTCCTTTTTTAGTGATTCATCAATTTTACCCAATTCTGGGCTATGTTGTACCAACTTTGGGGTTTGAGAAACCGGATCTGTTTGATGTATAAATTTTTTCCTTTCTCTGTAACTTGTATTTTGGCTAGAATATTTAAGATACTCTATTATCTTTGAGACTATTGTGTTGAAGAGTTTCTTGAGGACATGGTTGGAGTCTCTTTCCTCAATTCAAGAATGTTATTCATTCATTATCTTTGTGATCTTTCCTTTTAGATGAACTCTAACATAAGATAAAGGGAATGATATTGTTTTAGTTTAGTTTTGAACGTTAACTTTTTGTGCTTTCCTTTTTGGATTTAATAGTGGTCGATTGAAACTTGAGTGACTCGAGTTGTTATCTAATCCTTCTTTTGGCTTATAAGCTATAAAAGTGCAGTTGTTAGGACTATAGAGTGTTGGTCATGATTGTTTCCCTTGAGTTTTAAATGAACTGAGGGTGAGATTGAACTTGAAATGAACTCACTTTGAGGCCTTTTAGAGTAATCATATGGGTGGATTTATGTATCTTGTATCACATCTTGAAAAGTTACAATTGGTTGAATGAAGGATCTTATTTTAGAAATTGAATGATAAGTAAAGTTATAATGAACCATGAATTTCCTTTCCTTAATTCTGTTGCATTATTTATAACATGTTAAAAAGAGTGTTAAGATGAAAATTTAGGGTTGTTATGCTGATTAGTTAAACCTTACTTTCACATTAGAAACTTTAATATTCTCTCTCCTTCTTGGTTGTAATATTTTAGGGAAAAGTCTCTCTATTTTATTGATGTGTTTTTAGAACTGTTTCATAAACAGCAGGGTTCTTTTTATGAAACAGTTAGTTAAAAGCATAATGTTTTAATGCTTATAGTGCTTATCATGCTCAGTTCAAATGAACTGATGTGCTAACAATTTTGTAGATGGATTTTGTAAAATATGAAAGGAGAAAGACATATAGAAAGTTACATCTATTTTACTAAATAAATTGTATCTTTGTTATGATGATTATGTGGTGAAATTACTCGAGATATACTTGTTGAAAAAGAAAGTGTATTGAAATTTTATTTATATTTATGTTATGACACCTTGTAATCTCTAAAATACTTATGAATTCAAAGGTGAATGTATCACTCCTTCGAATGAATAAAAGATATGATGATTGTTAAATAATACTATAATGTAATAATTTCTAGTCATGAATTGAGATGTATTATTATTAAGTAATATCATAAATGAAGGAGAGAAGTATATGTATTTTAGAGATATGGAAATTGGAACTTAATATTTCTTATATTATAAAACTATGAGTTGTGAATATGAAATCTTAGTTGGTTGTTCTCAAATAAAAGAGATGCAACTAATAAGTTGAATAAGTGGATCTTTAAACAATATAAAGAACTATGATTGAGTTGTGTGTGTGTGTGTGTGTGTGTGTGTGTGTGTGTGTGTGTGTGTGTGTGTGTGTGTGTGTTATTATGGATGTATTTGGAACATATGAAATCAGTTTTCATAAATGGACATTAGTCCATAATATAGGGAAAAAGGATAATTCCCTTGAGATCAATCATTGAGACATAATTTAAGATCTTGTTTAAAGTGTTATGAATGTTGTAAGTAAATGGCTGCATGTGTACTTCCTTAGGTATATTTCCTTAATCATAAACTGGAATGCTTTGAAAGGATTTAAATGTAATGTAGACTTCATCTCCATGGAGTCTAAAATAAAAAGGGTTTATGTGGAACTTATTTAAGCTAGGGCTGAAATAAGTAAGGAACTAATTAACACACTTTCATAACTATAAGATCTATTATGTCATTACATGATACAAGTTGTTTCATTTAATGATAAACTTAAACATGTAATCAAATGGTTAGGAAGCATATTTTACTGCATACCTACCTCAAATGTAATTTCCAACTTGTAACCTTATAGGTTAAATGATATAGTTGAATCTTTAAATATTGCTGTAATTAATCTTAAGACAATGATTAATGGGTTAATAAACTTCTAATCTTAGGTGTGTTAGTCCAGTTGGGGAAACTCAATTGGATGTTGGTACACATCAACTGTAGTGTAGTACCTTCATAATGATATGGGTCATTACAAGATACTATGATGCAATTGATATGTCTCAACACCCCACTCAATTTTTTAACTTGATTAACATAAAAGTAAGACTGGATCACGGTTCTATCCTATACAAGGATAGGAACATGATCTAGTGTCAAGGTCAACTCATGTTGAATTAGGATAAATAGACAAACCTAATCATCTTATGTCAAATGAGTATGTCTATGTACCCTTAGTCACCATGAGTAGCCCTCCATACTAGTGCATGTTACTTCCTTGTCTATTATAAAACGTTGAAATAGATTGACAGACAAAATTTAGGAAAGACCACTCTAGATAAAAAAAAAGTGTGGTGAGGGACTTATTCCATTTGACGAGTATGTTGTCAAGGAATGTAAACATGATAGACATGTTTAAAAACTTTGGCCAAATTATCGCAAGTTGTTGGTTGTGTTGTCCTATGTCACTGGTTTAAGAAGCGTGTGTTATCCAAAATAATCCCATGCTTATTTTTGGCTAACTCCTCCTCATTCTCCTTTGCTAGTACTTAAAATGAAATTTTTACACACTTCTAGAACTCAAAATTTATTGGGTATGATTCCATCAGATAGAGAATTGCCTTACCTTTCCAGAAAGGTAAAATTTTCCTCCTAACTCCTTGTAATTTTCGAGTTATGGCTCGGCAGAGTATTTTGGGGAAATATTCCCTAGATAGGCCCATGGCTAATGAGAAGGTGCCACGTGGTAGGGTGGAGCAGCAAGTCGTCGGGGAAGTTTAAGTTTTAGTGCTTTGGTCAAAGAGCGTAAAGGAAAATTTTATCCCGCCACCCCATGAAGGAAGGAAATGGGATGGTGTGGTCTGTAGAGGAAAAATTGGCATTTAGCCCTTTGGGGATTGTTGGTCATCAAAAAGGACTTCAAGAAGAGCAACAGTCAGGGGATAAGAAGTCCCTCCTCTTTAATGGGAGAAGTTCCCTTATTCAAAAATGAACCTATTTACACATATACAAGGCATGATTTTCTTGTGGAACTTGGATATTATGAAAGTGTTTTCTATAAGGATCATCAATCACAAAAGGACTGAGGAATGAAAATGTGAGAACGAGAAGAAAGGCACCATTCAGAATTATAGATGACAGAGTAATTCCTTATGCATGCGAGGGTACAGTGAATTGGAATAAGATCATTTGTATCACATTAATAATATGAAATTTGAAAGACACAAAGTTCTGTAAATAACATCTGCAAGAATACAAAGCTTCTCAGCATAATACAGACAAATGATCTAACAAGATTAAATGAATAGCTTAGGAATAAAGGAAACCAGATAGACAAAGAATGAAAAATCCTTCTGTATTGATTTCTTTAAGATTTATTTACACTTTCAAAAATAAGCCAAGTTCTTCCTCTCTCAAAATGGTGAGGAGATGCCATTATATGTTTTTACAAATTAGTTACTCCCGGTAACTACTTCTTTTAACTAATGATTAGTTAAAGGGTTGCAAATCGCAATACCCCAACTAATTACAACAAATCTGAGAGAAAGAAGGGGAAGAGAAGAGAAGAATTAAGAGAAGAAGACAGGTGCTTATGACTGGGAGGGACCCACCGAATTTAAGATCTGTTTATCGAATCTCTTCAATGCCTCTGCTATGTCTCTGCCACATGGGACTGATGTGTTGGCGGTAGACTGAGTCCAAAATCCAGGCACTTCTCCATTTCCTTATCAAACTCGACATGAGTATGATAATCTTTATTGGCTTCTTCTATGGTAGATTGAAGAGAACATATCTCCTTCATTTTTTCCTTGGAAATGGAGCTTTCCTTGAATAGATCCCCTTTGACAAAAGCTCTGAATTGAGCTTTGATTTCTTGTAAAGTGAGAGGCACACCAGAAGTCTCATCATGAAGATGGCAATGTATATCTTTAAAGGTAGATATAACTAGTGTTTTGAAGGCCTCACCCTTCTGCCAGCTATTCCTTAATTCTCCCAAAGCCTCCTCCAGGACCTTGATCTTCCATTCCACGCTGTAGACCCAGGACTTTGACAAATTATCCTTTGTATCTTCAAAGACCTTGCTTGCCAATAAAATGTTTTCATCTATTTGTCCCATGAGGCGGAGGTCTACTATGCAACTGCTCCAAAGTTTAAGTTCTTTATCAATGCTCCCAATAGTGGAGGAGAGCTTCTGTTGCAAGTTGTTCACCTTCCCGTGGAGTTTGAAAGCTTCATCAATGAAGTTCAATCCTGCAACAAGCATATCATCCACCATGGCCTCCATAGCTCTGCCATAGATGGAATACTTGTGCATATCTTTGATACTTTGTACTTCATCTTGGCTCAAAATTACAGGTGGTGGAAGAGTAGTCAATGGGGTAGGGTCCAAAACTTTGTCCTTGGACAAAAGAGATTTGATGAAACTTGTAAGAATCTGGGCTTGTTCTTCCAACTGTTCTATGGTTTGCTACCCTTTCTCTACCCTCCCAATGACTCTGGTGACTGTTTCCTGAAGATTGTGGATCTCACCTTCAGGGGTAGATTCTCCCATGGGAATTCTTGAGAGCTCAAGATCAGACGCTTGCAAATCTTGTTCTGGCTTGTCTACCTTAGGCTTGGCTATCTCCAGGAATTGCTGGCCCTGAGCGTCAGACACTATCCTGGAGGTAGTTCTATCTTTTTGGCGTGAGAAGGAGGAGTAGTGCCTAACAAGGCCGCCACAGCATCAAAATTTGGTCCTGAGATCCAGGAGGAAGACTTTCTCTTCCTACTCTTGACAAGAGGTTGCACCCATGCGAAAGAGGAGGAGGAAGAAGCAGGTGGGGCAAGAGGACCAAGAGATAGAGAACTCATGGCACCCAAGGTTTGTACTACTATTGCCTCGAGTTGAGATATGAGTGGAGCGCTTGGGGCTCCTGGTGCAGAGGAGTCAACAGTGCTTGGAAGTTCAGTGCTCTGGACTTCTTTATCCTTATCCATTGGAACTTCAGGGGCTTGCAGGAGCTGGCACTTCACTCTCTTCACTTTCACTGAGAACAATAATGTTCTCTAGTCCCGAAGGAAATTCTGCATGCTTCCTCAGGGGGTCTTTTTCCACAGGCTCCTTCTTAACTTCTTTGAATTTCTTCTGATACACCTGGGTGGATGAGGAAGGAGTAGAGATTGCAGGTCCTTGAGTTGATGAGGCAGGAGGGGTTTACACAGGTGCTTCTGATCTGGGTTTCGATGCTTCCCTCCTTGGTGTTGAAGCATCCTTGGAGGAGGATTCCCCTGAGTGCCTCCTAAGTTCACGGACTTTTCTATCAAACCAGATCTTGGTCCTGACTAAGACTGGAGCCAGGATTTCAGCCAAATCATCCTTCTCCTTCTTGAACCAATCCAAGTCCTCCAAGGGAGTGTGTTTGACCACATTGTCATACTCATATGAGTACAGGTCAGAATTATCATCTTGAAGCCCTTCAGGAACTTGGTACAAATTGAGTTCCTGAATCAATTGTAGAGAAAACCTACCGTAATGCCTCCTTCTTGCTTCAAAATCATCAGCACAGTCAGCCCAATAGTCCTCTGTGTCTTCCCTATGATGATAGGTGATCTTGATGTTCTGCTCAATAAACTTCTTCAAGTCAAAACAAGTTCTTGGCTTGAAGAAGTGGACCGTAATGGGAGCTAGGGCTCTTTCTATATTTTGTGCGTCCAGGGCTGTTTTGCAGGTGTAGTTTCCCAAAGAGATGGGGAAATGCAAGCCAGTAATTTTCTTATCCCTACAGGTTCTATGCAATTTTTCCAATTTCCTGCATACTTCTATCAAGGCCATTTTGTCATTGCAGAACATAGGAAGCTTGAGGGGAGTGCTTTCATAGCCGGCAAGCCTGATATAGGAAATTTTTTTGAATTGAATAAAGTAGGCACCGTAGTGTGATATCAGATTCATAGCTTCATCAGAAAATCTCCTTATTGTCGCTCTCTACCTCTGACCATGTTTTCACCCTTGAGATTGAATTACGGGGAGTGCTTCATCCTTGTGAGAATTGTATGAAAGCCTTATATAGGATTTTCTTTTGAATAAAGTAGGCATACGTAGTGATGATATCGATTCATACCTTCATGAAAATCTCCTTGCGTGTCGCTCTCTCTATTAGCCCATCGACCATGTACATGGTGAAAGCATCATTCACCCTTCGAAATTACGATTGCTGGTTTCTAGGGTGAATTATGGGTAGTAGGCATACATGGTGAAAGCATCATTCACCCTTCGAAATTACATATGGGGTCATCAAAGGTAGGCATACACGGGGTCATCCTTGTGAGCATCGATGTATGAGAAACCAAACCATTGCCTCGATGCTGCCAGAGTATACATCAGGTATGAAGTCATATAAAATTTCTTAGTTTGTTGCACATTTGATAGTTTCTCTGCTAGGTTCATACTAATGATCTCTTCCCAGTTGATATTCTGAGTTCCCTTGCACACCATATTGATAAGCGGGCACATCCAGAAATGGAACTCATTTGTAGAGGGTAAACCCATGACTGAGCCAGCAGGATTATAAAATCTGACAATTCTTCATTGAAATCCACATGGAAAAGAGTCTTGGACAGACAAGATGCCCCCTTCTTAGGGTTTTTTAGCCAGGACTTCACCACCCGTGCCTTATAGTTATCACTGTCTTGATAAAAAGGGCATGTGCTTGATTCTGGGAGATAACTATAGCATTGTCCATTTCTGGAATCCTTAGGGTAGTGCTAATGGCGGTGGCATCTAACTTGGCAATGAGTTCTCCATGCACGTTCATTAGTTCGCTTGAGTCGGGACTGAAATGAGCTCCGCAAGCGAGTATAGTGTTTGCACATTGTACTGAAATTGGGAAGCCACCACGAACGCCAAGCCACTATCATGAATCATCTGAGCCATAGGCAAGGGTTTTCATCTATCATCCTTACCCAAAAATCCCCAAAATCAAGGTGGTAAACTTCACTGTCCCCGATATCGGGAACGTAGACTTGAGTGGTGAAACTTGTTCCTGCCCCTGGAATTTGATCTTCATGTTGATAGTAACTCGGAGAGCAAAGCTGCAAGCTAGACTTGGGATGGAATCAAGGGAAATGGATATGTGTGCAGAAATTTTGGTTGTAAGGGTTCGAGCAATAGACAACATGAAAGCAGTGTGCAAAAATTCATAAGGGGTAGTTCATTATATAGCCATTTAGGAGAGAGAAAGGCAATAAATGCGCATTAAATACATATCTACCAAATTGAAAAGCAAGATATTCAGGTAGAGCGGGAAAAATTAGCACGAATGGCACTTGGTTCATTTGGGACACAAGGGACGTGAAAGCGCGAAGTACGCGGTTTGGCCGATTCGGGCGATGCGGGGAAAAGACGCACAAATGCTTTTGGGACATGTGGGACGAAAGTACGAATACATGAATCGGCCGAATCGATGAAAAGGGAACAATGGGTCCGGGTGAACTTGGGACATGTGGGACAAAAAGTTCTGACGGGCCCGAAAAGAATGGACTTCGGGTAAACCGGCCGATCGGGGAACAGAGAGCCCAAATGAACCTGGGACACGCGGGACAAAAATGTCTGACAGGCCCAAAAAACACACAAAATGACCCAAAAAACGTAGATTTTCCCAATTTCTTGACTTTTCACATTATCAGGACAACAGAAAAGACACTTAACCTCAAAATTTTAATTTTCAACTTCTTAAAAGCAGGGGAATTTTGAGTGGACAACAGCTGGCTCCTTCTGGGGATGACTTGGCATAAATTCAAAGAATGAGACAAGGCAAGAATTTAGACAAACTCGGGAAGTAGACCAGTACCTTATCCATTGGGCCACGGAGTCAAAAAGCAAACCAATACAGAAGACAACACCGCAAACAACACACAAAAACAAGGGAAGGAAAGGAGGACACACACTATACAGAATATACACAGGACTCCCTAATCACCTACGACTTAAACAGTTTCAGGTACTACCCACTATAAGGAAGTGGGAGAGAAGAACCATCCATATAATCAAGGTAAAAAGAATTCTTACCAGTGAAGTGCCTGATCTTGAAAGGTCCGAGCCAAAGGGAATCAAACTTGCCATGGCTGCCACGAGGTTCATGCCTTTTATCCCACAACAAAACAAGTGTCTCCAATTTTGAAATCCCTGAACCTGGCTTTCTTATCAAATAAGACTTTTACTTTCTGTTGGTGAGTAGATATCCTATCAGCAACTTCCAATCTGTCCTCATTCAATTTGTGAAGATACATGATTCTCTTATCCAAAGAATCATTGAAACTGGTATCTTCAATGGCCTTCATTAAATGCAGAGCTGGAAGCTCCACTGTAACTGGCAATTGGGCCTCCACTCCATATACTACCTGAAAAGGAGACATCCCAATGGCTCTCTTAGGTGTGATCCTATCTACCCAAAGAGCATCATAGAGTTTCTTGTGCCAGTTCCGTTGGGATTCATTGACTAATTTCCTTATTATGGCCACCAGATTTTTATTTGTTGATTCTGCTTGTCCATTTCCCTGAGGATAGTAATCTGAGGAGTGAGCTAGGGAGATGCCATATCCATAGCAAAAATCCATCATCTCAATTGAAGAAAATTTTGAAGCATTATCTGTCATGATCTTGTTTGGCACACCATACCTTATCAAGATGTTTTCTTTGATAAAACTACATACTACTTCTGAAGTAGTACTCTTTACTGGAATGGCTTCTACCCATTTGGTGAAATAATCTGTGGCAGTTAATACATGGGTATGACCAGCACTAGAAGAGGGATTAAGTGTTCCAATGAAATCTAAACCCCATTGCTGAAAAGGTTCTTCGATCACAACTGGTTTAAGGGGCAAGGAGGCCAATTTGGGTCTACCCACGAAAGTCTGACAAGCCTCACATTTATCAACCCATTTTGATGCATCCTTGAACAAGGTAGGCCAGTAATATCCTCCACGAAGTATTTTATGAGTAGTGACAGTTGATGAGTAATGCCCTCCACATGCCTGATCATGAAAAGCTGAGAGTAGCTTCTTCTGCTGCTCCTTGTCCACACATTTCAAAAACCTTCCATCTAACCCACGTTTAAACAAGGTGTTTTCCCACAACACATATTGGGTTGACCTTAGTTTAACGGCTCTCTTCTCTTTGGCAGTCAAATGAGAGGAGCATTCTCCATAGGTGAGAAAGTGAGTGATATCAGCATACCATTCATCAACTGAGCTAAGAAACAGAATGGTAGGAAGACCATCTTTATCCTCCAGTAACTCATGTCTAGCTCCTTCAGCTGATGAGTTCACACAGGCCTTTTCCACGGATGAGCTTGGTTGGTTTGATGTCAATATCATATTCTTGAACCTTGGCCACCCAGTTCCCTCTCTTGGATCCAAATTCCTACTGTGTGAGAATTGACTTAATAGTTGTATCCGGTACCAACACCATGGAGTGAGAGTTAAGAATGTAAAAATGAAACTGCTTGACAACTTTAACCACTGCAAAAGCATGTTTTTCCATTATGGTGTATTTTAACTCATGATTTTTTAGAATATAGCTCATAAATGTAATTGGGAGTTCATGCTCATTAGAATCTTCCTGAGTCAAAACAACAGCCAAGGTGTTATCCATGGCGTAGCAATAGATAATGAAATCTTTGCTGAAATCTGGACATGCTAAAACAGGGTTTTTAGCAATGGCCCTTTTAATACCTTCAAAGGCTTCTTTCCCTTCAGGAGACCAACCAAACGTTTGTTTTCCTTTCATCATTTGGGAGATATTCAAAGTTAGCTCGCACAAAATCAGGGATGAACCTTCTCAAAAATTTGATCTTACCAAAGAAAGAGTGCACTCCCTTTTTGCTGGTTGGAAGAGGAATTTGCTGAATAGCTTGAACTTGCTCAGGATCGATTTTTATACCATCTCTGGAGACAACGTGCCCCAATAATTTCCCCTCCGTGACACAAAAATAGATTTCTTAGGATTCAAAGAGATCCCATGTTCTCTACATCTTAGCAGAACTGTCTCTAGATGCTGGAAATGATCCGCCCTTGTTTTAGAAAATACAGTCAAGTCATCAAGGTATACGACGATACACTTTCCTTTCAAACTTCCAAAGGCCAAATCCATAGCCCTCTGAAAAGTGGCACCGGCATTGATGAGCCCAAAAGGCATCCTTTTGTAAGCAAAGGTACCCCAAGGGGTAGTGAAAGCCATTTTGTGTTGGTCTGTGGTATTAACTTCTACCTGGTTATATCCTGAGAATCCATCAAGCATAGACAACATTTCAGATCCCGTTACTGCTTGCAAGACCTGATCCATCATAGGTAAGGGATAATTATCTTTCAAGGAAGCTTGATTTAGATTCCTGAAGTCAACACAGATACGAATCTCACCATTTTTCTTTCTAACGGGCACAATATTGGCAATCCATGTTGAATGATGGATAGGAAAAATGATTTTGGCTTTCAATAACTTCTGTATTTCTTGAAAAATGGTGTCAGCTATTTTAGGATTATATTGCCTCTACTTCTGTTTAAAAGGCTTAATCCCAGGTTTGAGAGGGATAAAATGCTGCATCTCCTTTGGTTGGAAAGCTTTTAAATCTTCATAGGAATAAGCAAGAACATCCTTATACTTTTTCAAAAGACTCATTACCTTCTTCTTTTCTTCTGAGGTGCAACATTTTCCAATGTTCACGAGTTTAGGATCAGTAGAACTCCCAATATTGATTTTGTCATATTCGGCTGATTGTTGGGGTCCAGTAGAAGCTCTAAACTTTACATACCTGTCGTGTTTGTCAAACAGTTTTTCTAAACTCACCAATCCTTTTGGAATCTTGTTTCCTTTGAGTTTGATACATCCATCCTGATCCACTTCTTCTTCTTGGGTGGCTTCTTCATTAAAGGGCACACTTTCACGAGGTAAATTATCACTTCCTTCAAAGTACAACTGTTCAAAATTATCCTTGAGTTCTAAGAAAGAAAGCAAGTGTTGATCGTTATTGAAAACTTTCCAGTTACTTGTATTATCAGGTACACTGGGTCTATGAATCATTTCAATGGTGAACTTATCTTGAGAAAAGTCAGGATGAGGAATAAGCAATGACCCTGAGACTGCTAGAGAATCAGCCCTGGTATTCTTCTCCCTAGGCACTGCTTCGATGGAGAAGGCATCAAGAAATTCAATGGAGTCCCAAACCTGATTCCTGTAATGTTTCAACCTTCCATTCTTTACCTGGAAGAGGTTTCTAACTTGCTTGAAAATCAATTCCGCATCCCCATGAGCTAGAAGATTCTTCACACCCTGTTCTTTTGCCACCTGGAGTCCAAGAATGAGAGCTTCATACTCTGTTGTATTATTGGTATTTTCAAATTGCAACTTGAATGAGAAAGGATGAATGCTTCCTTCAGGTGACACCAATATGACACCAGCTCCAGAACCAGCTGAAGAACAACTTCCATCAAACTCTAATATCCAAACATCATTAGGATCTTTAGGTGAGACTTTGGGGAGTTGGATTTCTTCAGGAGACATAATCATGTAGTTTCCATGCCCCATATCCTCATAGAGTATTTGTGCTTTGGGATCATCAATTTTTTGTACAATATACTCAGACTGCTTCTCAGGCAGCAGCTTCTTCATTTTCCCATTAACAGGTATGAGGGCATGTGACCAATCCATTTGAATTTCTCCACCCACATCCTTACAGAAGTTTCTGCTTAGCAACATCCCGTATGAAGGAGGAATATCTGCTACTAAGATAGTAGCCAAAACTTTCTTCTCAGGAAAAGTAGCAAAAGCCACTTGTGCGTCCTTAATTCTTCCGACCAAGGGCACTTCCTTACTCTCCATGGAATAACAAGATCCGTAAGTGTGTGTGAGAGTCAAGCCTAAGGCATGAGCTACTTTGGCAGGCATTACATTGTCTGATGCTCCTGAGTCTATGACACAATTACTGAGCCTATGGCCAGCTATAAGGAGTGTTACATAGAATGGTTTGATTTTGTCATTGGGTGAGGTGACAGCGGCTACCAGATTAGGCTGTGGTACAAAGAAGGAGTGGGAAAAGGCCTTTAGAGGTATTTTTAGAATGGGAATTGACAAAGTGAATCATTTTAGCAAAAGCCTTGGGATGGGTTTGATAATATTCAGCCTCTGAGATTTGAACCTTAGTCTTTTTAAGTGATCAATAATATCGAAAGACCCAGAAGTGGATGGGTTATCATCACTTGAGATCCTAGTTTTATCAATTTTAGGGGAAAAAGAAGTAACTTTAGTAGCAGAATTGACAGGACTCACCTTTGGTGTAGATGAAATGGGGATCGGAGATCCTCTTTTTGCAATTACAGGGATAGTTGTCGGCTGCTCCTTAGATTTCTTGGTGGGCTGCATCACTTTCTCCCTCTGATTTGTCTGCTCTCGAGTCATGACAGCGTATGATTCGCTATTCATGTCTACTACTACTTTGTCATAATCATCCCCTTCATCAATGCCTTCAGTGGTGAAGAAATTAACTCGAGATCCCTCAAGTTCATCTGTTTCATCATCAACCTCTTCAACAAATTCCTCACAATCTTCATTAACCTCCTCATCCTCTGGTTCCTCAACTTCACAGGTTACATTGATAGGAACTTTAATAGGAGGTCCTTCAAGCACTAGCCTTGTTTGAGAAGCAGGCAAAACAATTTATGGGCTGAAAATTCCTCCTTGGAACGTCTGCATAGGGAGTATGTTGAGCCAATTGTTTCTTAATGGCGATGAGATCATTTGCAAGTTTTTGTACCAATGGATCAGTATTAGGAGTGGAAGAGGAGAAGAAGCAGACTTAGATTTAGAAGGGTCTCTCCTCAACTTCCCTAACATGATTAAATCATCTTCAACACTAATAACAAGAGTTTGATCCTCGGCCAATGTTGCGAGATTAGCCCTTCTCAGTGCATAACTAACTTCAGGAAATTGGGTGTTTAGGAAGAAGCATTTTTGAATTTGATCTACAGGTTGAGTATTTGGTGGAATTTTGTTAATCAACCTATTGAATCGAGCCACAAATTCTCTCATGGGATCTTGTGATTCCTTCTTTATTTGAGAAATTTGGGCTAGCAAAGCATGCACATCTTCCGCCGGTTTGAAACGGTTTTCAAACCTAGTTCTCATTGTGTTCCAGCTAGTGATAGCTCCGGCCGGAAGGTGATAGAACCAATCAGCAGCATTATCTTGTAAAGTCTCAACAAAAATCCTTATGGAGACGTCTTCATGTTCAACTCCCAGAACTCCACATGCAACTATGAAGGCTGCGATATGTTCATCAGGATGTACTTTACCATCACCTTTGAATTTAGGAAAGTTCTTCCGGTTACCTCTGGGTAACTCATGCAAAGGCTGAGGAAGGGCAAGAGGCCCAACACGATGGCCCCAAGGCAATGGTACCGCCATTCTTGGAAAAATGGCTTGAAGAGGAACTGAAACACCAGCAAGAATCAGAGCTCGAAGATTAGGACTGATTTTCTCTGAAGGAATACCACCCGTAGGGATTCTATCTTGGACAGGATGGAGTGCTTGTTGAATGAGCCTTTCTATTTCTCCTTGTTGAAGGGAGAGGAAAACCCTGTTGTTCCAAAAGTTGAAACTGAGAATCTTCAATACCAAGGGCCCTTCTCCCTTGAGTAAAACATGGAGTCACCAGATCAAAATATGATCAATAAATGATTATAGAACTGGAATATGATTCCCAGTGAGTCTCTAAAAACTATTGGTCATCAAAAGGACTTCAAGAAGAGAAACAGTCAGGGGACAAGAAGTCCCTCCTCTTTAATGGGAGAGGTTCCCTTATTCAGAAACGAACCTATTTACACATATACAAGGCATGATTTTCTTGTGGAACTTGGATATTATGAAAGTGTTTTCTATAAGGATCATCAATCACAAAAGGACTGAGGAATGAAAATGCGAGAATGAGCAGAAAGGCACCATTCAGAATTATAGATGATAGAGTAATTCCTTATGCATGCGAGGGTACAACGAATTGGAATAAGATCATTTGTATCACATTAATAAGATGAAATTTGAAAGACACAAAGTTCTGTAAATAACATCTACAAGAATACAAAGCTTCTCAGCATAATACAGACAAATGATCTAACAAGATTAAATGAATAGCTTAGGAATAAAGGAAACTAGATAGACAAAGAATGAAAAATCCTTCTGTATTGATTTCTTTAAGATTTATTTACACTTTCAGAAATAAGCCAAGTTCTTCCTCTCTCAAAATGGCGAGGAGAGGCCATTATATAGTTTACAAATTAGTTACTCCCGGTAACTACTTCTTTTAACTAATGATTAGTTAAAGGGTTGCAAATCACAATACCCCAACTAATTACAACAAATCCGAGAGAAAGAAGGGGAAGAGAAGAGAAGAATTAGGAGAAGAAGATAGGTGCTTATGACTGGGAGGGACCCACCGACTTTAAGATCCGTTGTCTGAATCTCTTCAATGCCTCTATGTCTCTACCTCGTGGGACTGATGTGTTGGCGAGGCGAGTCCAAAATCTGAGGCACTTCTCCATTTCCTTATCGAACTCGACATGAGTATGATAATATTTATTGGCTTCTTCTATGGCAGATTGAAGAGAACATATCTCCTTCATTTTTCCTTGGAAATGGAGCTTTCCTTGAATAGATCCCTTTGAAAAAATCTACGAATTGAGCTTTGATTTCTTGTAAAGTGAGAGGCACACCAGAAGTCTCATCATGAAGATGGAAATGTATATCTTTAAAGGCAGATATAACTAGTGTTTTGAAGGCCTCACCCTTCTACCAGCTATTCCTTAATTCTCCCAAAGCCTCCTCCAGGACCTTGATCTTCCATTCCATGTTGTAGACCTAGGACTTTGACAAATTATCCTTTGTATCTTCAAAGACCTTGCTTTCCAATAAAATGTTTTCATTTGTTTGTCCCATGAGGCGGAGGTCTACTATGCAACTGCTCCAAAGTTTAAGTTCTTTATCAATGCTCCCAATAGTGGAGGAGAGCTTCAGTTGCAATTTTTCACCTTCCCGTGGAGTTTAAAAGCTTCATCAATGAAGTTCAATCCCATAACAAGCATATCATCCACCATGGCCTCCACCAGCTCTCTGCCATAGATAGAATACTTGTGCATATCTTTGATACTCTGGACTTCATCTTGGCTCAAAATTATAGGTGGTGGAAGAGTAGTCAATGGGGTAGGGTCCAAAACTTTTCCTTGACAAAAGAGATTTGATGAAACTTGTAAGAACTCTAGCTTGTTCTTCCAACTGTTCTATGGT
Source organism: Taxus wallichiana var. yunnanensis (assembly GCA_018340775.1). Taxonomy (NCBI): domain Eukaryota; kingdom Viridiplantae; phylum Streptophyta; class Pinopsida; order Cupressales; family Taxaceae; genus Taxus; species Taxus wallichiana. The sequence continues at coordinate 656,536,311 of CM031244.1, read as the reverse complement.
TTTCTACCCTTTCTCTACCCTCCCAATCACTATGGTGACTGTTTCAAAGATTGTGGATCTCACCTTCAGGGGTAGATTCTCCCATGGGAATTATTGAGAGCTCAAGATCAGATGCTTGCAAATCTTGTTTTGGCTTGTCTACCTTAGGCTTGGCTATCTCCAGGAATTGCTGGCCCTGAGCGTCAGACACTATCCTGGAGGTAGTTCTGGATTTTTTGGCATGAGAAGGAGGAGTAGTGCCTAACAAGGCCACCACAACATCAAAATTTGGTCCTGAGATCCGGGAGGAAGACTTTCTCTTCCTACTATCGACAAGAGGTTGCACCCATGTGAAAGAGGAGGAGGAAGAAGTAGGTGGGGCAAGAGGACCAAGAGATAGAGAACTCATGGCACCCAAGGTTTGTACTGTTGTTGCCTCGAGTTGAGATATGAGTGGAGCGCTTGGGGCTCCTGGTGCAGAGGAGTCAATAGTGCTTGGAAGTTCAGTGCTCTAGACTTCTTTATCCTTATCCATTGGAACTTCAGGGGCATTTGCAGGAGTTGGCACTTCACTCTCTTCACTTTCACTGAGAACAATAATGTTCTCTGGTCCCGAAGGCAATTTTGCATGCTTCCTCAGGGGGTCTTTTTCCACAGGCTCCTTCTTAACTTCTTTGAATTTCTTCTGATACACCTGGTGGATGAGGAAGGAGTAGAGACTGCAGGTCCTTGAGTTGATGAGGCGGAGGGGTTTGCACACAGCTGCTTCGATCCGGTGTTGATGCTTCCCTCCATGGTGTTGAAGCATCCTTGGAGGAGGATTCTCCTGAGTGCCTCCTAAGTTCATGAACTTTTCTATCAAACCAGATCTTGGTCCTGACTAAGACTAGAGCCAAGATTTCAGCCAATTCATCCTTCTCCTTCTTGAACCAATCCAAGTCCTCCAAGGGAGTGTGTTTGACCACATTGTCATACTCATATGAGTACAGGTCAGAATTATCATCTTGAAGCCCTTCAAGAACTTGGTGTAAATTGAGTTCTGAATCAATTATAGAGAAAACTTGCCATAATGCCTCCTTGCTTCAAAATCATTAGCACAGTCAGCCCAATAGTCCTCTGTGTCTGCCCTATGATGATAGGTGATCTTGATGTTCTGCTCAATAAACTTCTTCAAGTCAAAACAAGTTCTTGGCTTGAAGAAGTGGACCGTGATGGGAGCTAGGGCTCTTTCTATATTTTGTGTGTCCAGGGCTGTTTTGTAGGTGTAGTTTCCCAAAGAGATGGGGAAATGCAAGCCAGTAATTTTCTTATCCCTGCAGGTTCTATGCAATTTGTCCAATTGCCTACATACTTCTATCAAGGCCATTTTGTCATTGCAGAACATAGGAAGCTTGAGGGGAGTGCTTTCATAGCCAGCAAGCCTGATATAGGAAATTTTTTTGAATTGAATAAAGTAGGCACCGTAGTGTGATATCAGATTCATAGCTTCATCAGAAAATCTCCTTGTGGTGTCGCTCTCTAGTAGCCTGACCATGTACATGGTGAAAGCATCATTCACCCTTCGGAAATTACGATTGCTGGTTTCCAGGGTGAACTGCGGGCAGTAGGCATACACGGGGTCATCCTTGTGAGCATCGATGTATGAGAAACCAAACCATTGCCTCGATGCTGCCAGAGTATACATCAGGTATGAAGTCATATAAAATTTCTTAGTTTGTTGCACATTTGACAGTTGCTCTGCTAGGTTCATACTAATGATCTCTGCCCAGTTGATATTCTGAGTTCCCTCGCACACCATATTGATAAGTGGGCACATCCAGAAATGGAACTCATTTGTAGAGGGTAAACCCATGACCCGAGCCAGTAGGATTATAAAATCTGACAATTCTTCATTGAAATCCACATGGAAAAGAGTCTTGGATAGATGAGATGCCCCCTTCTTAGGGTTTTTTAGCTAGGACTTCGCCACCCGCGCCTTATAGTTATCACTGTCTTGATCGAAAAGGGCCTGTGCTTGATTCTGGGAGATAACTATAGCATTGTCCATTTCTGGAATCCTTAGGGCAGTGCTAATGGTGGTGGCATCTAACTTGGCAATGAGTTCTCCATGCACGTTCGTTAGTTCGCTTGAGTCGGGACTGAAATGAGCTCCGCAAGCGAGTACAGTGTCTGCACATTGTATTGAAATTGGGAAGCCACCGGTGAATGCCAAGCCACTGTCATGAATCATCTGTGCCATAGCTGAAGGGTTTGCATCTATCATCCTTGCCCAAAAATCCCCAAAATCAAGGTGGTGAACTTCACTGTCCCCGATATCGGGAACGACAGACTCGAGTGGTGAAACTTGTTCCTGCCCCTGGAATTTGATCTTCATGTTGATAGTAACTCGGAGAGCAAAGCTACAAGCTAGACTTGGGATGGAATCGCAAGGGAAATGGATACACGCATAGAAATTTTGGTTGCAAGGGTTCGAGCAATAGATAGCATGAAAGCAGTGTGTAAAAACGCATAGGGGTAGTTCATTATATAGCCATTTAGGAGAGAGAAAGGCAATAAATGCGCATTAAATACATATCTACCAAATTGAAAAGCAAGATATTCGGGTAGAGCGGGAAAAATTAGCACGAATGACACTTGGTTCATTTGGGACACGAGGGATGCGAAAGCATGAAGTACGCGGTTTGGCCGATTCGGGCGATGCGGGGAAAAGACGCACAAATGCTTTTGGGACATGCGGGACGAAAGTACGTGGAATACGTGAATCGGCCGAATCGGATGAAAAGGGAACAATGGGTCCGGGTGAACTTGGGACATGTGGGACAAAAAGTTTCGATGGGCCCGAAAAGAATGGACTTCGTAAACCGGCTGATCGGGAATAGAGAGCCCAAATGAACCTAGGACACGCGGGACAAAAATGTCCGACAGGCCAAAAACACAAAATGACCCAAAAAAACGTAGATTTTCCCAATTTATTGACTTTTCACATTATCAGGACAACATAAAAGACACTTAACCACAAAATTTTAATTTTCAACTTCTTAAAAGTAGGGGAATTTTGAGTGGGCAATAGGGTTAAATGCCCAAAGTCAAATTTCAGCTCAAAAGCTGCGGATCATTTTGAAGCCACCACGTGTCTCTGTTTGTAGTGGGAATCGGAGGTGCGGAGGAATTTTTGGTTTTTTGCCAAAGTGATAGAAGCACAAAGGAAATAATAGAAGCATGCCCTTGCCAAACAACAAGGAGCTGAAACATGTCACCCAAGAGAGCGAGGTGCGGGGAAAATTTCCCAATGAAAATTTAAAATTAAAAGCATAGGTTTGAGCCCATGATTCCATCAAAGCAAACCAGGGAGGTGCCACGTGTCTCGGAGCGGTGGAGCGCGAGGGATTTTTGGAAAATTTTCCAAAAGTACAAAAATAAATTTTGACCCTGTGGACCCGTTTTCAAAATCTTATTTTGCAGCCAAGTGTGCCCTAATTAGTGCCTCAAAAATTTGTACCCAAAATTTTTCCCCTATTTTTCTTGAAATCTTGAGCACCATATCTTTTGATCTAGAGATCAGATTTGAACAAAATTAGACTTTTGAAAGGTCTTGAGCCCCTATATGCATTGGAGGAATAAAAACATCATTTTTGTTATAGTTTTTGATGGATAAAATGCTATAAACGTGTTTTATGCCTTTAATTTGAACCAGATTACTTCAAATGAGTTATTTTTGCTCAAAAATGCCATGATTGCTTTCTCCCACATGCCAAGGATGAATAATCAACTAGTTTTGATGGATGGAAACCCTAAAAATATCTTCTCACTCCATAAATGTGAGATCAGATTGCTTTAAGAAATGTTTTTCACCAAATTCATCATTTTTCTCTCCAACACGCAAAACAGAAGTAGAGGAGCTCGATTTGATGGATTACAGATGATTTGAAAGGGTTAATGGCGGGTGGTTGAGAAAAAGGATCATATTTGCTTCCTCCTCTGTTTTCCCTCTCTTTTCTTCAGCTATAAATGCAAAGGATGTAATATATTGTAATGTTGGACATTTTGCTCTTGTAAGCTCTCTTTTCTTCCTTAGCAGGTAGATTTGTAGAGTTCCATACCTCTCATATAGGCTGTAGTACATATTTTTCCTCCTTGCCATTGTAATGCATTGTATTAAACTTGGGAATGATAATGTATGTTCTGTGATTGATTTTCCAATCCTCTCATGTGTTTATCATTATCTTCTGATCTTTCATTATATTTTGTAATCTATGCATATTCTATGCTACATTCTTATGATCTGTGTTTTTTTACAAAAAGAAGTTCATCACTCCTTTGGTGTATCACTATTTTAGCTTAGTTTTGTTTCCCCTTTCTTACATCTTCAACTCTATCTCCTTGGAATTTAGAGTAGGAATTAGAATTGAACCTCTACAAATTCATGCATACACCTAAGTAGAGGAGTAAGAACCAGCTTCAATCTAGATATTTTTCTCACCTTGCAAGGTCCCACACCTTGGAGAAAAACTCAATGTTGTGCAATCACACAAAATGACCCAATTCTAGTACTGTAGATATGAAGGTCATTCTAGGGTGCTATAGACTTGTGACTTTAGATTCTATTTTTAATCCTAATGATCAATTTAGGAAGGAGAAATAAAACATCCAAGTCAAGGGAGAGGATTTAGATCCCATCTCAATTGGAGAAGGCAAGTCACTTCAAGTTGGTAAAGTGGCAACCGAGCAAGAAAGGTATGAGTTCATGCAAATTTTCCAAGAGTTCCCAGATGTATTTTCTTGAAGCTATGAATACTTGAGAGGTTTCAATCCCAAGCTAGTTCAACACACAATTGAACTAGAACCAAGTGCTAAGCCCATCAGGAAAAAATAGAGACCGGTCAACCCACACATTGAACCTCTCATGAAGAGGGAATTTAATAAGTTAATAGAGGTAAGTATAATTTTCCCCATAAAGCGTTCAAGCCGGGTTGCAAAATTGGTTCTAGTCAAAAAGAAGAGTGGAGAAATCAGGTTGTGTGTGGACTTTAGAGATTTGAACAGAGCATCTCTCAAGAATCACTACCCACTACCTTCTATGCAACAAATTTTACAAGTTGTTGCTGGCTCTGAAAGTTTTTCATTGCGAGATGGTTATTCGGGGTATAATTAGATCATGGTAAATGAAGATGATCAATTCAAAACAACCTTTACCACTAAGTGGGGAACCTATGCATATAGAAAAATGCCATTTGGGTTGTCCATTTCTGGAGCTACTTTCCAAAGGGAAATGGATATGGCATTCACGGGATTGATCAACAAAATAGTGCTGATATATCTAGATGATATTACTGTATTTTCTAGATATGCGAAGATCATCTCTTTCATCTAACACAAGTGTTCCAAATATGTAGAAGATTTGGGGTATCCTTGAATCCCAAAAATGCATTTTCCTAGCTCATGAAGGCAAGCTCCTAGGCCACATTTTTTCCAAAGAAGGGTTAGAAATTGATCTAGAGAGGGTTGAAGCAATAAGAGCACTACCATTGCCAAGGCATAAGAAGGCTCTTCAAAGTTTCTTGGTAAGAATCAATTTTGTTCAAGGTTTGTTTCAAAATTTACAGCCCTTATCAAGAAAATAACCATGATGTTGAAGAAGAGTGTGGCATTCAAATGGATAGCTGAAGGTAAGGAAAGTTTTGAAGTAATCAAAGAAGCTATCTCATAGGCTCCAACTCTCATTAACCCATTTCTCCAAAGACTTCGTGCTTTATGTGTTTAGCGGTGATGATACAATTTTTACAATTTTAGTACAACAGAACAAGAAAAATGTAGAGAAGCCAATTGACTTATTTAGAGAGAGCTTGAGGACTATGAAGTAAGGTATTATTTCATTGAGAAGCATGTTATTGCAGTGATTAGAAGCTTGAAGAAATTTAAGAATCTAGTTTCAAACAAAAAGGTTCAATGTTGATTTCTCATGCTAGAGTTAAAGAATTCCTCCTCAATAAAGATATAAATGAAAAACGTGTAGGGTGGATTACTCATGTCATGGAGTTTATATTCCTCCTTTGCATTTCAAGTGTTGACATGTGATTTTCTTTTAAAGATGTGTTCTTTTGATTGATGGAGATCATGCTTGATATGGATAAATCTTTTCTACTCTTAAGATCACTAGACTAAAATGGAATGGCTTCCTTGAACCCATTTTTCACTTCTTGTAGGTGAATTGCAATCTGGTTTAAGAGTTGCAAACTTATCTCCTTATCTGACTCATCCTTGGATCAATTTCAGTGATCCAAGGAATGTTTTAAATCTGCTCAGTTGAATGAAGGGTAAATTGACATTCAATAAAATTGAGGGACATATGGACTAAACTTTGTTGTTACAAGTTCTTAGATTTTGTGTGAACGTGTTTCCATTCAGTTGTATGTTGTGCTTGGGTCTTTGGAGATCGATCATGGCAGGACATTGCTGACGTAAATGAAATGCATCTTGTTCATGACATTGGAAGGATTCGAGAATCCTAAAACTACAAGATTATCCTACAGAATCCTAAGCTAGGTAAGAATATATATATACTACCTAGCTATGTTACTTAATTGATTTTATTTCTAACCTAAGCCTTGTGCTAAGGGAGTATGAAAAGGTTACTAGGCTATTTAATTTAACCTAAAACCTAATGCTATAAGATTATGTGATGATCTAACCTAATGCCTAAAACTACTATGTTGTGAATTAATCTAACCTATGTGGAAACTACCTAAGGTAGTGTGTAAGGCCTAAGGTGATTAATTCTAAACTAACCTAAGTTCTAAAGGATCTATCCTAAGCTATTTCAATGGGAACCTAATGGGTTGCATGCATCAAAGGTGATGGTTCTAATGGCATTTAAGTTGTTGATAAGGTTTTTAAGGCATAAAGTACTGCTAGTTTTGGGTAGGGGCTAGTTGACTTGGCGGAGGCTTATGTGGAAGTTTCACTAAAGATGGAATTGCATGTTAAATGTGAATTGACATTTTCCAGACTTGGGAGGTGGTGGCAAGGAAAGATAAGTGGGAAAATTGGAATTAATGGAATTTATTGGTCTCGGTTTTTGTTCACAAACCATCTAGGAAACTTGGAAGGGGTTTGTGGGAGGTTGTTGGTTTTTACATGCTTTCTAGATTTTTCTCTGCATGGAGCAAACTAGTTCTTTGAACCAATAGTTCAACTTGCACTTCTTTGCTATTTTTAACTCACTTGGTCTATTTTTGATCATGGGAAGGTATATGAGGCATTATGAGGAAATTTGTTTGTTTGTTGATCTTTCATGGAGAAGAAAAGGAGCACAAAGCTCATCTAGAAGTCTCCTTTGATTTGGCAGAAGTGCTATCAGGCATGATAGGCTCTAATCTTTAAGATCTCTTGCTTTCTTCTAAATGTTTCATTAAAACAAGTCTGCTCTTTTGAGATTCTTGGCTTGCATGTTTTATCTGGTTATTTTCTTGCTTGGGTTTAATAAATCTTGTGATCTTGGTTATGAATCCATGGTAAATGATGTTCTAATTGGAAACTTACCTTGTGTTAGTTATTTTTAAAAAATGCATGCAAAACATATTTTTGTAACTCTACTTGTCATTCTAGAACTAGTAATTGAAGTGTTCTATTTTAAATGACCTTTATTGCTATTTAAATATGGTTCTGAGTTTGTGGGAACCTTGAGTTCCATCTGATCTTGTTGGATTTGTGTTTTGCTTGAGCTTGTAATCGAGCTTGTATTTGGTTTGGAACTTGTTTTTGGTTTCGTGTTTGATGAAAGCTTGGTGATGGAGGTTCTTGATGCTCTAACCTATGTTTGGAATCTTGGGTAACTTGGGACTGTTGTTGAAGCCCATATGTGGCTCTGTACCCATGTTTTATTCTTGTGAAATTTTGGATTGTTAATGGAGGTTCATGTTTTACACCGCACTCATATTTTGTTACTTGTATAGTTTTAACTCTTGTTTGAAGCTCGTGTTTCATTTTGAGCTGGTATTAGGGATTCTTGTTTAAAATATAAACTAGAATGGGAACTTTGTGTTTCCCTGAACCTGTGATTAGAGACTTGTGTAGCTCTAAATTGTTATTGGAAGTTCATTTTATACTTCCCTCGTATTTAAATACTTGTGTAGTTATGAAATTTTGTTGAGACTTCGTGTTTGACTCTGTTCTAGTATTTTGAGTTGGGTTTTACTTGTATTAAAAGTTTAAAACTTATAACTCTTTTGTTGAACTATTGCTCAAAGAAAACTAGGAGAATAGTTGGTTGAGTTGTTGGGTAGACTCTTTGAGATCTTAACTGAAAACGTCTTTGTTTGATGGATGGATTTGGTAATTATTTTTTGAGAACTGTTTCATCTTTCTAAGATAGTAATGGAATTTTATCATAGGGTATTCTTTTCCCCTCTATTTTTTGGAAACCCACGTCTTCAGATCTTTTAAAATAAGTTTTGGGTTTTGTTTAAAAGAAGAGTTTATTACTTTAGTGCTCTAAATTGTTATGGAGGGATTACTTGTCTCTGTTCAGATTGTTTTTGTATTATAGTACTTATTGAATCGAGAACTAATTACTCTTTTGTAATGCAATATTGAAACTGACAATGGGATTTCAGTCTTTGAGTTTGTTGATACTTCTAAACATGTTTAGCTTACTTGATCGTTTTTTTTTCTCTCTTGTTGGATATAGTAAATAAACCATGTGTCTTTGTAAAAGAAAGGAAAGTGATTCCTTTGGAACAAAATGTTGTTTTTAGGACTGTTATGCGTATATTTCATTCTGAGATTGGAATTGAAACTCATGTTTATTGAAGGTAAAGAATTGTAAGGAAAATGGCAGTGTGCTTTCTTCTTACTGTGAGTTGATTTTGTTCTCTTTTCTAGGAACTAGCTTATGAATTTCTAAGTATGAATTAAAAAAATAGGAATTCATTTGTTAGTACAATAAAATGAATTATTGATTGGATCATTTTCTAATTAAGATCCCTTTCTTTCTATTGTTGGGATAAGTTCATTGGTTGAACTTTTCTATTTTGATTCTCTTATGAAATGGAGATTTCTTTATGAGTTGTTTGGTCTTCCTTGTTCAAATCATTTGTTGAAATGATGTAGGAAGAGATTAGATGATTTGGTTTTGTTGAACAAAAATGTAAGCTTTTTTGGTAGACTATTTATTTGACAAGGCTTTTCTTTTGTTTGGTTTGAGATGAGTAAGTTTTGTCTCTTGCACTCTATCTTTTTATGGATCCTCCTTGGATGGACTCAAGTAGAGATTAACTCCTATATGAGTCTACTTTGATTTGTGAACATTGGTTTCAAATCTTTAAATGTTAACTTCTAACATGTGGAAGTAGATTTAGACTTGTAGGTAGACTGTTTGATTCTCTATTCCTTCTTGGATTGAAATGGGATTATGTTATGATGAATATCTTAAATGTTGAATTTTAAGGTAGTTGTCCTTTAAATGAAACCGTTAATTCATGTTATGAATCTATTTCTATTTTTTTGGATGTCTTGTGTTTGGGCATAGTTTGTAATGGTTCTTCTTCTTTTTTTGATAAGAGTTAGATGAATCATCCTAATGAGAACCATGTTGTAAACCCTTCTTTTGGCTTAAAGCAAAGATAAATGTTGTATTCTATTATGATAGAATTGGGAACAATGAGATGTTATGATCTATTGTTTGCTTAAGGATAATTGATAGGATCAATTAAACTTTAATTTTTGTAAGGCAGATATAGTGGATTATATTTTGTTCTTCTCTTGGAAGTGAATTCAATTGGTTAAATGTACTTCTTTTCTGTTTTCTATTGCTTATATTGATATTTATGATGTAATAATTGTCTCATTAAAGTAGAGTTGTTTTAATGGAACAATTATTGGAATGCACTTCATTTTAAGGCTTAGTGCTTATCATGCTCAGTTCATTAAACTGACCCATGCTAGCAATTTTTGCATATGGACTTCATAAGTGATAAAAGAAGGAAAAACTTATATGATGCATTGGCTGATTTAAATCTGATTCCTTGTGAAGAATTTTGATTCGTTCTTGAGATTGTATTGAAAAATAAAAGTAGTATTCTTTTTTAATGAAGGCGGTTGTTATGTAGTATGCCTAAAATGCATAAGGCTTGTAAATGTATAAGTTATAAAGATGAATTGAAAGATGAGAATTTACTTGTATTGGTTGTGTAAATTATCTTGTACTTGTATGAAAAAGATGGATTTCTATCTTGTTGATATTCTTCATATTATTTTTATGCTTAATTGGTTATCCTTTAATAAGTTGGATAAAGGGATTTAGTTCAATTTCCCTACTTGTGATGCAGCTTGTTAAGTTGCAGAATATGATATTCGATATCTAAACTATATAACATAGTAATGTAACATGTGATGAACATACATTAAGAAATGTGGATATTGGGTAGGATAAACCCTAACACTTAACATGTAGAGAAAGACTCTTTCTCTTTCTTAATGGAATATAAACCAAAAAGTTTGAAAATATGACTACAATTTATTAGACTTCATTTTGTATGAAGTCTACTTTATATTGATATATATTGCATTTGAAATTTTCTAAAAAGTTATTGTACTTTTTAAATAAGACATATTATAATGTGTACAATTATGGTTAATTGGCAGTTTAACTATGTGATCAAACATTAAAAGTGACCATGAATATAACAAAGTTCTTAATGGACTAAATGAAGAAAATTTAGGAAAGAACTTATTGAGCGTTGGATTAGGGATTGGCAGTGTTGTTATAATCAAGAATTAATTCAGACTAACAATGTATTAACAATCCCCTCGGGGATATGTACATCTCGATGAGGTAGTTTCTGTAGGATGTTGGCACACACGCCAACTGTAGGGCTGTACTTTTGAGAAGGCTTGGGTCTTCTCGAGAATACAACATTGTAGTTGACATGTGGCATCACCCTTCCACATTGATCATCTAGATCTACACCCATAGGAACTCGGACTTGAACTTAGTTTCCTCTAGGTCTAAATAGGAGCATATTTAGGATATGAATTAGCTTCCAATGGCTCAGGGTATGTTGGCACATCCGGATGACTTAGGTCAACTGAGTATGCCCATTTACCCTAAGCCATTGTGAGCATCTTCCTATAATAGGTTATGTTCCTATCTAGGGCTAGGGTTAAACCTAGAACAAGTGGACTGATGGTAGTCAGTAAAGACCAATCATGATAATTGAGGAGTGAGGTGAAGGATGTATTCCAATATGATGAGTATGTCATCTAGGAATAGTGACATACACAGTATGTTATAAATCTTTGGCCAAAGTATCGTAAACTACTTGGTTACATTGTCTATGTCACCAAGTTTAAAACAACGTGATATCAGATGAATATTGGTAACAGATATTCAGATATGTTCTTTAAATAGATCACTCAGTACCCGGTGTAGGGTAGGATGACAAAGTATACAAAGTATACAATATGTATTCAATACATAAGATAACATAAATAGATCGGTAGCTTACCGAGTTATGGAATGAATAGATCGGTGAATCACCGAGTCATTATAGTTACTGCATATGTTTATCCATTGAATTTGATTGGCATGGAATGTTTGTTCTAAATATTGCTTTATTTAGAACAATGAACATTATTAAAAAAAAATCTCTTGATTCTAAAGTCTTAAAATGGGAATGTTACATCTTGGTATCAGAGCTGAAGGTTGCAGCTCTTGGACCTATTGTGTCCATAATCTGATGAAACTTAAATTTTCTTGTAATAGAAAATGGTGAGAACAAGAGGAAATGTTATAAATAACCCTCCACCTAAGGAAGGAGTGGAAACAACCCAAAAACTTGATGAGATCCTTGCTGCCTTGTTGGACACAAGAGATCATTTGGCTGTGCTTGAACAACAAGTAATGGGTAATGAGGAGGAAGAAGAAGCTAATAACAATAATCAGCCACCTCTAGGGGACAACTGCCAATGTGGGTGTTGATAATAACAATGTTAACATACCTGTGGAGCCTGAGAACAAAAAGGCTAGGCTAGCAGCAGAACTCACTAATGACATAAAAAGGATAAGTCCACCCAAGTTTGATGGCACCACATTAGGAGATGGGGCTAGAACTAGCTTAGTGAAATGGAGAAATACTTTGCAATAAGAAATTTCTTAGAAGAAACAAAGGTGATATGGGGAGCATATCAACTTTCACACGAAGCATCTTCATGGTGGGACAGCCACAAGGTTGAGTTGAACATTGATGAATCTAATATCACATGGGACCAATTTAAAGGTTACTTTAGGAAACGATGGCTGCCACAACTTTACTATGATCAGAAAATGACTGAATTTTAGAACTTAGCTCAAGGAAAGCTAACTGTATCTGAGTATTGGGAGTGATTTACAAAACTCCTTAAGTATGTGCCTCAGTACCAAACTGATGAGAAGTTTAGGATACAAAAATTCATCATGGGATTGAATCCCATTATAGGAGGAGAGGTGGATGTTCACATCCCAACCACGATGGAAGGGGTTGTTGAAAAATCCATAAGGTAGGAACATAAATTAAAGGCAATTTCTGCTCACAAGGAGGAAGTAAGGAAGAAGAATCCCAACTCCTCTTCATCCTCTCTTGCACCCAAGAAAGGACCATGGAAGAAATTTGAATGAAACGTAAGTTTTCATCTGATACAAATAAGAAAGCAGCAACAAACAAGTTTGTTGGTAATGCACTGGAACAACTTTGCCAAGAACAATAATAACGGACAAAAGTCCTATGGGGTCAAAAATGATAACTCTAAGGCTGGAATTAAACCCAAGCCTAGGAAGGGACCTGTAGGAGGCTGTTATAATTGTGGAAAAGATCATTATGCAAATCAATTTCCTTTGAAGAAGGATGATCACAATAATCAACAACACAAGATACACACTTTGCAATAGCTGACAAGCAGGATGAGAAATAGGCCACACCCATAGAAGTTTTGGGTAAGTTATTTGGTTTACCAATAACTATTCTTTTTGATACCAAAGCTACTGAATGTTTTATTTCTAGTAAATTAGCATCAAAATTAAAAAGAAAAGATGGAAACATGGATAAAACATGGACTATAGTATGGTAATAATGTTGTTCATATGGTTAGTATGTGTCTTTTTGGAGCAGTCCTTGATTTACCTAACTTTTCCATAGAGGTTGATCTTTATGTTACACCTTTAGGGTCTTATGATGTAATCATAGGTGTTAATTGGTTAGCAGAACATAAGGCTAAAGTGGACTATTTTGAAAAACACATTAGTTGTTTAGATGACCTCATAAAAAACAACAGAGATTCAGGGTGTGAAACGTGAAATTTATTAGAAAACTGTCATCTATGCAACTTAAAAAGGCCAAAAATAAAGGATGTACCTTATATGCAGTAAAAATTACTAAATTAACAAAAGAGAGCAGCGATATTATGGAATGATATCCATTTTACTGAGACTTTAGTGATGTATTTCCGGAAGAATTTCTAGGTCTTCCACCCAAAAGGGAATTTGATTTCATGATTGAGATCAAGCCTGAACTAAACCTATTTCTAAAGCACCATATCAAATGACTACTATAGAATTAGTAGAGCTTAAGGCTCAATTGCAAGAAATTTTTTTCTAAGGGTTTGATTAGACCAAGTGTTTCACCTTGGGAGCACCCGTAATTTTGTGAAAAAGAAAGATGGAACACTTAGATTGTGCATTGATTACAGAATGTTAAACAAGGCAACAATCAAGAATAGATATCCACTCCCTAGGATTGATGATTTATTTGATCAGATGCGTGGAGCATCGGTATATTCCAAGATAGATCTTCGATCTAGATATCATCAACTATGAATTAAGGATGAGGATATTCATAAAACAACTTTTAGAACAAGGTATGGACATTATGAGTTTACGGTTTTACCTTTTGGATTAACTAATGCACCTGTGGCATTTATGAATTTAATGAATAATATCTTTCAAGAATACTTGGAAAATTTGTGCTCATATTCTTGGATGACATTCTCATATATTCTAAAAGCATTGAGGAGCATCATGAGCATTTGAAAATAGTTTTGGAAATTTTGAGAAAGAGATGGTTGTTTGGTAAGTTGTCCAAATGTTCCTTTTATGACACAAAAGTCCACTATTTGGGTCATGTAATAAGTAAAGATGGAATTGTTGTAGATCCTTCAAAAATTATAGCTATAATAGAATGGCCTGCACCAAAGAATGTACATGAAGTTAGAAGCTTCATGGGACTTGTTAGCTACTATAGGAAATTTGTAAAATACTTTTCTAAGATAGTTGCACCAATAAATTCCTTACAGAAGAAAGATAAAAAGTTTGTTTGGAGTGAGAAATGTGAAATTGCATTTAAAACCTTGAAGGAACAGTTAACTTCAACACCTATTCTTGCAGTACCAGATCCTAATGGAGATTTTATGGTGGTAACTGATGCATCTAGTGAAGGTCTAGGAGGTATTTTGTTACAAAGTGGTCATGTTATAGCATACGAAAGTAGAAAACTTAAGTTACATGAGTTGAATTATGCTCCACATGATTTAGAGCTTGCTGCCATTATTCATGCACTTCAAGTTTGGAGGCATTATCTAGCTTGGTAAACCATTTGAGTTAAAAACGATCATCTTGGGCTGAAGTACATTTTCACTCAACCAAATCTGAATGCAAGACAACGAAGGTGGTTAGATTTTTGTCTCAATATGATTTTGACATAAGTTACATTAAAGGAAAAGAAAATAGAGTGGTTGATGCTCTAAGTCATAGGAAGCACATTTATGCTCTTATAACACTTAGAACTCAGTTTAAGGATGAAGTAAAAAGTGTTATGGAATCTGATTCTTACTTTCAACAAGTAAAAGTAACACTTGCTACAGATTCTAATGATTCAAGGTATAAAGGTTTTCACTTTGATAAAGAAGGAATCTTACGATTTGAAAACAGAGTCTATGTACCTTTGCTTAATGATTTGAGAAAGAAATTGTTAGCTGAATTTCACAATTCACCTTTTTCTGACACCCTGGCATTACTAAGATGCTTGCTGATATAAAACAACAATATTTCTAGAAAGGAATGAAAAAGGATGTTATTGATTTTGTGACACATTGCCTTGAATGTCAACATGTTAAAGCGAACATATGCACCAACCATTTTTGTTGTATCCTCATAGCATACCACAGTACAAATGGCAAGTAATAAGCATGGATTTTGTACAAGGGTTACCTATGTCAAGAAATAAGCATGATGTTATCTTAGTAGTTGTGGATAAACTAACAAAGGTAGCACATTTTATTGCTGGAAATCTGAAGGATGATTCTCCTATTTTGGCAAGAAGATTTGTACACAAAATTTTTAGATTACATGGAGTACTTGAGTTAATCATTTCAGATAGAGATCCTAGAATGATGTCAATATTTTGGAAAACACTTAATGCAGCTCTAGGAACTAAGCTAAATTTCAGTTCTGTGTATCATCCGAAAATAGATGGGTAGATTGAAAGAGTAAATCAAGTTTTAGAAGATATGTTACGAATGTATTGCATGGATCAATAGTATAAGTGGGAAGAGTATCTTCCATTAGTTGAATTCACATACAATAATACATATCATGCTTCTCTTAAGATGGCACCTTTTAAGGCATTATATGGAAGAAAATGTAGAACCCCTATTAGTTGGGATAGCATAGAAGATAGAGAGGTAATTGGACCTGAAATTCTTACTGAAATGGAACAAAAGTTAAATTGATTCATGAATGCTTGAAAGAAGTAGCAGATAGGCAAAAGAGTTACACTGACTTGAAGAGGGTTGATAAGAAATTTGAACTTGGTGAGAAAGTCTTTCTTCGGTTAAACCGAAAAGAGTTCTATAACTTTTGGCAAGGCTACCAAGTTATCACCTCGTTATGTGGGACCTTTTGAGATAGTTGAAGTAATCAACCCTATAGCTTATCATTTAGCATTACCTCCTACTTTGTCATGAATGCATGATGTTTTCCATATTTCTTTGCTTAAGAAATATGTTTCAGATTTATCACACATGTTAAATTGGAATTCCTTGTAGGTCCAGACCCAGGAATAATCATGGTTAAACCCATACAAGTGCTTGAAACTCACCAGTTGCATTTGAGAAATCAAGAAATAAGTCAATGTAAAGTCCAGTGGGACCAGTTTAATGAAGATAGTGCAACTTGGGAAAACCTAGAGGATATGAAAACTACTTTTCCATATCTATTTGAATAGAATTGATTTTGTTGACTGATAAAAATTTATGATTTTATCTTTATATGACAATAAGTATGCTAGTTTTGGGTAGATATTTATTTGATTTGAATAAACAACTATTTAATGCTGATTTCTTGAACTATAAGGTTCTAATATATTTTGACTTATGGTAAGAAAAGTGAATGAATTGATTGTCCTTGATGTAAATTGTTAAAAAAAAAGAGGTAATCATCGGGATGATGATTCTTTTTAGGAGGGAAGCATGTAACACCCTTGACAATTGTTATATTCCTCCTTTGCATTTCAAGTGTTGACAGGTGATTTTCTTTTAAAGATGTGTTCTTTTGATTGATGGAGATCATGCTTGATATGGATAAATATTTTCTAGTTAAGATCACTAGAATGAAATGGAATGGCTTCCTTGAACCCATTTTTCACTTCTTGTAGGTGAATTGCAATCTAGTTTAAGAGTTGTAAACTTATCTCCTTATCTGACTCATCCTTGGATCAATTTCAGTGATCCAAGGAATGTTTTAAATCTACTCAGTTGAATGAAGGGTAAATTGACATTCAATAAAATTGAGGGACATATCGGATTGAAATTTTTTGTTACAAGTTCTTAGATTTTGTGTGAACGTGTTTCCATTCAGTTGTATGTTGTGCTTGGGTCTTTGGAGATCGATCATGGCAGGACATTGCTGACGTAAATGAAATGCAAGCCTGTTCATGACATTGGAAGGATTCAAAATCCTAAAACTATAGGATTATCCTACGGAATCCTAAGCTGGGTAAGAATATATATATATACTACCTAGCTATGTTACTTAATTGATTTTATTTCTAACCTAAGCCTTGTGCTAAGGGAGTATGCAAAGGTTACTAGGCTATTTAATTTAACCTAAAACCTAATGCTATAAGATTATGTGATGATCTAACCTAATGCCTAAAACTATTATGTTGTGAATTAATCTAACCTATGTGGAAACTACCTAAGGTAATGTGTAAGGCCTAAGGTGATTAATTCTAAACTAACCTAAGTTCTAAAGGATCTATCCTAAGCTATTTTAATGGGAACCTAATGGGTCACATGCATCAAAGGTGATGGTTCCAATGGCATTTAAGTTGTTGATAAGGTTTTTAAGGCATAAAGTACTACCAGTTTTGGCAGGGGCTAGTTGACTTGGCGGAGGCTTATGTGGAAGTTTCACTAAAGATGGAATTGCATGTTAAATGTGAATTGGCATTCGCTAGGTTTGGGAGGTGGTGGCAAGGAGAGATAAGTGGGAAAATTGGAATTAATGGAATTTATTGGTCTCGGTTTTTGTTCACAAACCGTCTAGGAAACTTGGAAGGCGGGTTTGTGGGAGGTTGTTTGTTTTTGCATGCTTTCCAGATTTTTCTCTGCATGGAGCAAACTGGTTCTTTGAACCAGCAGTTTGACTTGCACTTCTTTGCTATTTTTAACTCACCTAGTCTATTTTCGATCATGGGAAGGTATATGAGGCATTCTGAGGAAAGTTGTTTGTTTGTTGATCTTTCATGGAGAAGAAAAGGAGTTGGAAGCTCATCTGAAGTCTCCTTTGATTTGGCAGAAGCACTATTAGGCATGATAGGCTCTAATCTTTAAGATCTCTTGCTTTCTTCTAAATGTTTCATTAAAACAAGTCTAGCTCTTTTGAGATTCTTGGTTTGCATGTTTTATCTAGTTATTTGAGATTCTTTGGGTTGAGATAAATCTTGTGATCTTGGTTATGAATCCATGGTAAATGATGTTCTAATTGGAAACTTACCTTGTGTTAGTTCTTTTAAAAAATGCATGCAAAACATATTTATGTAACTCTGCTTGTCATTTTGGAACTAGTAATTGAAGTGTTCTATTTTAAATGACCTTTGTTGCTATTTAAATATGGTTTTGAGTTTGTGGGAACCTTGAGTTCCATCTGATCTTGTTGGAGTTTGTGTTTTTCTTGAGCTTGTATTTGGTTTGGAACTTGTTTTTGGTTTTGTGTTTGATGAAAGCTGGTGATGGAGGTTCTTGATGCTCTAACCTGTGTTTGGAATCTTGGGTAACTTGGGACTATTGTTGAATCCCGTATGTGGCTCTGTATTGTGTTTTATTCTTGTGAAATTCTGGAGACTATTAATGGAGGTTTTTGTTTTACACTTACCTCGTATTTTTTGTTACTTGTATAGTTATGAACTCTTGTTTGAAGCTCGTGTTTCATTTTGAGCTGGTATTAGGGCTTCTTGTTTAAAATATAAACTGGAATGGGAACTTCATGTTGCCCTAACTTGTGATTAGAGACTTGTGTAGCTCTAAACTGTTATTGGAAGTTCATATTTTATACTTCCCTCATATTTAAATACTTGTGTAGTTCTAAACTTTTGTTGAGACTTCATGTTTGACTTTGTTCTAGTATTTTGAGTTGGGTTTTACTTGTATTAAAAGTTTAAAACTTATAACTCTTTTGTTGAACTATTTCTCAAAGAAAACTGGGAGAATAGTTGGCTGAGTTGTTGGGTAGACTCTTTGAGATCTTAACTAAAAACATCTTTGTTTGATGGATGGATTTGGTAATTCTTTTCTGAGAACTGTTTCATCTTTTCTAAGATGGTAATGGCATTTTATCGGGGTATTCTTTTCCCCTCTATTTTGTGGAAACCCACATCTTCAGATCTTTTAAAATAAGTTCTAGGTTTCATTTAAAAGAAGAGTTTATTACTTTAGTGCTCTGAATTGTTATGGAGGGATTACTTGTCTCTGTTCAGATTGTTTTTGTATTATAGTACTTATTGAATCGAGAACTAATTACTCTTTTGTAATGCAATATTGAAACCTGACAATGGGATTTCAGTCTTTGAGTTCGTTGATACTTTTGAACATGTTTAGCTTACTGATCGGTTTTTTTTCTATCTCTTGTTGGATATAGTAAATAAACCATGTGTCTTTGTAAAAGAAAGGAAAGTGATTCCTTTGGAACAGAATGTTGTTTTTAGGACTATTATGCATATTTCATTCTGAGATTGGAATTGAAACTCGTGTTTATTGAAGGTAAAGAATTGTAAGGAAAATGGTAGTGTGCTTTCTTCTTACTGATGAGTTGATTTTGTTCTCTCTTCTGGGAACTAGCTTATGAATTTCTAAGTATGAATTAAAAAAATGGGAATTCATTTGTTAGTACAATAAAATGAATTATTGATTGGATCATTTTCTAATTAAGATCCCTTTCTTTCTAATGTTGGGATAAGTTCATTGGTTGAACTTTTCTGTTTTGATTCTCTTATGAAATGGATATTTCTTTATGAGTTGTTTGGTCTTCCTTGTTCAAATCATTTGTTGAAATGATGTAGGAAGAGATTAGATGATTCGGTTTTGTTGAATAGAAAATGTAAGCTTGTTTGGCAGACTATTTGTTTGACAAGGCTTTTCTTTGTTTGGTTTGAGATGAGTAAGTTTTGTCTCTTGCACTCTATCTTTTTATGGATCCTCCTTGGATGGACTCGAGTAGAGATTAACTCCTGTATGAGTCTACTTTGATTTGTGAATGTTGGTTTTAGATCTTTAAATGTTAACTTCTAACATGTGGAAGTAGATTTAGACTTGCAGGTAGACTGTTTGATTCTCTATTCCTTCTTGGATTGAAATGGGATTCTGTTCTGATGAATATCTTAAATGTTGAATTTTAAGGTAGTTGTCCTTTAAATGAAACCGTTAATTCATGTTATGAATTGTTTCTATTTTTTTGGATGTCTTGTGTTTGGGCATAGTTGTAATGGTTCTTCTTCTTCTTTTTGCTTAAGAGTTAGATGAATCATCCTAATGAGAACCATGCTTTAAACCCTTCTTTTGGCTTAAAGCAAAGATAAATGTTGTATTCTATTATGATAGAATTGGGAACAATGAGATGATATGATTTGTTGTTTGCTTAAGGATAATTGATAGGATCAATTAAACTTTAATTTTTGTAAGGTAGATATAGTGGATTATATTTTGTTCTTCTCTTGGAAGTGAATTCAATTGGTTAAATGTACTTCTTTTCCATTTTCTATTGCTTATATTGATATTTATGATGTAATAATTGTCTCATTAAAGAAGAGTTGTTTTAATGGAACAATTATTGGAATGCACTTCATTTTAAGGCTTAGTGCTTATCATGCTCAGTTCATTGAACTAACCCATGCTAGCAATTTTTGTAGATGGACTTCATAAGTGATAAAAGAAGGAAAAATTATATGATGCATTGGCTGATTTAAATCTGATTCCTTGTGAAGAATTTGATTCGTTCTTGAGATTGTATTGAAAAAATAAAAGTAGTATTCTTTTTAATGAAGGCGGTTGTTATGCAGTATGCCTAAAATGCATAAGGCTTGTAAATGTATAAGTTATAAAGATTAATTGAAAGATGAGAATTTACTTGTATTGGTTGTGTAAATTATCTTGTATTTGTATGATAAAGATGGATTTCTATCTTGTTGATATTCTTCATATTATTTTTATGCTTAATTGGTTATCCTTTAATAAGTTGGATAAAGGGATTTAGTTCAATTTCCTACTTGTGATGCATCCTTGTTAAGTTACATAATATGATATTCGATATCTAAACTATATAACATAGTAATGTAACATGTGATGAACATACATTAAGAAATGTGGATATTGGGTAGGATACACCCTAACACTTAACCTATAGAGAAAGAATCTTTCTCTTTCTTAATGGAATATAAACCAAAAAGGTTTGAAAATATGACTACAATTTATTAGACTTCATTTTGTATGAAGTCTACTTTATATTGGATATATTATGGCGTTGAAATTTTCTAAAAAGTTATTGTACTTTTTAAATAAGACATATTATAACGTTGTATACAGTTACGGTTAATTGGTAGTTTAACTATGTGATCAAACATTAAAAGTGACCATGAATATAACAAAGTTCTTAATGGACTAAATGAAGCAAATTTAGGAAAGAACTTATTGAGCATTGGATTAGGGATTGTCAGTGTTGTTGTAATCAAGAATTAATTTAGAATAACCATGTATTAACAATCCCCTCGGGGGTATGTACATCTCGATGAGGTAGTTTCTGTAGGATGTTGGCACACGCCAATGCAAGGGGCTATACTTTCGAGAAGGCTTTGGTCTTCTCGAGAATACAATGTTGTAGTTGACATGTGGCATCACCCTTCCACATTGATCATCTAGATCTACACCCAATAGGAACTCGAACTTGAACTTAGTTTCCCTCTAGGTCTAGATAGGAGCATATTTAGGATATGAATTAGCTTCTAATGGCTCAGGTACGTTGGCACATCCAGATGAACTTAGGTCAACTGATTATGCCCATTACCTAAGCCATTGTGAGAATCTTCTATAATAGGTTATGTTCTACTAGGGCTAGGGTTAAACCTAGAACAAGTGGACTGACGGTAGTCAGTAAATACCAATCATGATAATTGAGGAGTGAGGTGAAGGACATATTCCAATATGACGAGTATGCCATCTAGGAATAGTGACATACACAGTATGTTATAAATATTTGGCCAAAGTATCACAAATTGTTGGTTACATTGTCTCTATGTCACCAAGTTTAAAATAATGTGATATCATATGATATTGGAATGATTCAGAAACAGATATTGGTATATTCGTTCTTTAAAAAGATCACTCATACCCATGTAGTTTAGGGTAGGATGAAAAGTATACGAAGTATACAATATATTTATTCAATACATAAGATAACATAAATAGATCGGTAGCTTAAAATGAGAATGTTACACAATTATGGAATGAATAGATTGGTGAATCATCAAGAGTCATTTGTTACAAATTCATATGTTTATCCATTGAATTTGTCCAAAATTTTTTTATAACACCCCATCCATTCAATGCAATGGGGTTTGGACTTCATTAGAGCTCAAATCCAAACTCAAGCAAGGGTACAATTGATTCTAATAGCAACATGTAACACTACTTTTACTTTCCTGAGCATACAAGTGTTGATATGTGATTTCTTGTAAAAGGATGTGTTCCTCGATTAAGAAATCATGCTTGATATGTACTGTATTTTCTTTGCAGATCTTTGACTGAGTCAGAATATGATTAGACTCTTTTATTTATTTCATTTTGCATCTGAGTTTAATCTGATCTCGGAATGAATTATAGAGTTATCCATCTATAATACCTAGCCTTGGATCAGTGGAATTGATCCAAGTATTGCTTTAAGTTTGTTCGTGATGAATTAAAAAATTACAGACCTTGAACAGGTTGCAAGGTCTAGAAGCATTGAATAAGCTAGTCCGGAGTATAACTCAGGTTGAACATGTGAAATGAATTGGTTCCCGATATCGAAGTATATCTGGAAGGTCTCGATCGTGGACCAGGTAATAATTCGGTTTCATACAATTCTGCAGCCTAAGGCAGAACAGGAGCTAACCCTGTTCAAGAATGTATGATGTAGGTCTTTTTCTGAGCATACAGAATGTAGACCTAACTGGAATTATTAATGTTTAGTAACCTAAAACTAAACCTAACCTAGACCTAGGCTAAGAGCTAATGTCCTAAGTTAGTATCTATGTTTATGGAAGTTAGATTAGGTGTTATCCTAAATTCTAACCTAAGTTACTAACCTATCTATTGAACAAGAATGTATGGGGACCTATGGAGGGGTGCGAACCATGGGCGGCATTTTCTATGTTATTTAATGCAAAGGATAAGTATGAAGGACAGGCATTGGCGGAGGTTTTAGAAACGGCTAATTGAGCCGACGTGGCAGTTCGCCAAAACTAAAAATGGTCTTGAAATTCTCTTTGTCTATCGCCAACTTTGGCGGTCGGTGGCAGTTGAGTTTAAGCGGGAAAATTGGAGTAAATGCATTCAATGAGCTTGGAAGTCGAGCTCGGAACTCGCGAGAAGGCATGCAAACTGGAAGTTTGTTGGTTTGTTTGGCTTATCGCGAATTTCGATTTTCCTTCTGCCTGTTCACTGGTTCTTCGCACCAGTCTTCTTGGAGTTGCATGGCGAGTATGAGGGTATCTAGCTCTTTTCTCTGGCAAGGAAAATATATATGTTATGGAGATAGCAAAATTTTGTTGGTCGCTCTAACTTGGAAAAGGAAAAGGAAGTCCGAGCTCTTCCAGTGGTCTGCTTCGGAATTTTGAGCAAAAATCCAGGCATGTTAGGCCCTAACCTTTAAAAATCTTGCTGTCTTTCAAGTGATTTCATTAGAACAACTCTGTTCAAATGTTTTGAGAAAATAGATGATTTTTCCTATGGTTGTCTGGTGTGATTTTTGCACTGTATCTTCTTGCTGGAATGACTTGTCATTTATCCCTTGATGGGTGTTTATTATTTTCGAAAACTGTGGCTTTGTTTCTTTGTGTTTGCATTCTGGCTTAAATATACGAAATATATGAAAAGTAGGAATGCTCGGCCTGATTCGGCGATAGCTCATAAATTATTCCTGTGAAGGGTATAAGCCACTGTTATGATTGTCGATTTTTAGTCGTCGACGCTTGTTGTTGATACTAGCCGTCAATACTGGTTGTGGGTACTCGCAGAAAGGAATACTGTTGGACTTTTGTTGACTGCTCAGTTTATATTGAACCTTTGTAAGCTCTGTTGTGGTTATTGATGATAGTGGCTATTGATACTTGTTGGGTTTCGTTTCGTCTTTTAAAAAAATGTTGGGAAGAGGTATCTTACTGTGTTACAGTAATTCTTTATGACTATGCCGGAGATGTTTTTCCCTTACTTTGTGGTTATGGGTTTATACCCGTTAACAGTATGCAATATATATATAGGTTTATATTTGTTATAATCAGTACGACTCTGTGGAGTCGATTGAATGATTTATATATATATTTGAACCACTGTTCAAGTTAAATATAATTGAATATTGGTATTTGATGTGCCAGCGACTTAAGGGAATAACATGTATTTCGTCCTCTGTTATTTTTGTAAGAAAACCTTCGTATCGCAAGGATTTTGTGGTACAGATTCTTTAAGTGTATTTTTACATCGACATTCTGTGCAAATTTGTGTAAAAATAATTGGCAAGGGTTCAGTCGGATTCCTTGTTTTGAATCAGTAATTAGATTTGCTTTGTCTGATTTTTATTATGCACCGTTGATGGGCTCAGATGGAATCATATGCAATTATTTGTCTGGTTACTGTTGTTCGGATTCAGTTGAATTCTTGGAAGGTAACCTGTATTTTAGTCTCATATTGAACCTGATTTTTGGGACACTGTCGTTTTGTCACTGTTTGAGTTCCTTGAGTATGGATAATTATCATGTGTCCTGGCTCTGTTGAAGTGAGTCGCGGATACCATACTTTAAACTTGAATGCGCCCAGGTGAGAATAGATATGCTATATTCCTTTCCGTTTATTCCAGTCCGATTGAGACTGAGTATGTTTCGGAAATTTTGTGTGATTGTCTTGGCATAGTCTTAAGGAAACATCAAATTGCTTAATGCAATGAAGTCTGTTGTTGATCGTGATATACTAGAGGTTCTTTGATTTCGAACTTGGGTCGAAAAGCCTTGCTGTGTATAAAAGGGACTAGCATTGGGCTATAGGTTGATATATGGGATTGTAAGCGTGTTTGTCTTCTGTTGCATAACTATCCTGCCTTGAGCTGGACTGATCTAAAAGCCGTCGACTGCACCTCGACAGCAATGTGGTGATTTTCATGTTGTTTAACGCTTCTTGTAGAGTCTGTTTGGTTGATAGACTTCACTATTGACGTGTTAGCCACTGTACAGGAGTTTTTGCTGTGTTCGATTTTTATTAAGACAGTGATTCTTCTTGTGGTTTGTCGGACTTGTTCGTATACATACTGGATGAATGCTTTCCATATGTGGAGACGGTACAGTAGTGAACTTGTGTGAAGGGAAGTGTGAATGATTTGTTTCTTTCTCTTCTATTATTTTAATACTTGTTGGTATCTGTCTAACAGTTGGAATTGTTCTTGTATCTTATTAGTGGAATCACGATTTGCTATGATATTCCATTTCCTGATGAAAGTAACGATCTGTCCAATGTTGCTGATCTTGGATTCAAGATAATTGTTTGGATACTTTCGTTCTTTGATTCTTAATATTTGATGAAATATTTGAGAAATGTTTAGGACTATTCTGTAACGATGATAGAGTTACACGTTTGTAGTCATTTTTGTATTACAAAGGCATAGTCTGATTATGTTTACTTGTTTGGATAATTGATCTCATTTAAACAGGGTGTTTAATGAAAACAATTGACGGATTGCAATTGTTTTAAAAGTTAGTGCTTATCATGCTCAGTTCATCGAACTGACTCATGTTGACTATTTTTGCAGATGGTTGCCGTAAGTGGTAAAGCATGCAGATCTGACAGGATGATCAGATTGTTTAATTTGATTTATAATAAATTTCAGCTTGATTTTTCTAAATGTACTAAATGTGGAAAGATGTTCCTTTTCCATTGAGCATTGTATCAAGTATGCTGAATGTCTAAAATGTATTTGTATAGATCTGAGAGGAATGGAAATAAGTATTTGTTACTTATGTGTTGTATTCTTAATTCTGATAGTTGACCTTCTTCGGTTTATATATCGGAGTGGCAATGTTATCCTTGTGTAATTTGGATGCTTTTGTGATTGTCAATGAAAGCTTATAAGGAAATGTGATTGAATTCTTATGAGTGATTAGTAGTTCTAATTTGATCTATCGAAGCAAAATTGAAATTTAAATCATTGTCTTTTTAAAAGATAGGGTTAAAATGAACCTAAGCAGAACACTAATCAAGCTGAATTAAATTACTAATCCCTAGTCCTGAGCATGACAGGACAACATTAAATTGGATTCTTAATCATTTATATCTTGATGCTAATAAGTATGATATAAATTCAGTTAAGAGAACTGATATAAATCTAATGGGGTTCAGATGGCAATCTCATGTGAAGGTTATGAGATATTGTCCAATTCTGTTGTTTTAGAATCATGTGTATTCTAATAACTCCTTGATGAGACCTTAGCCTTAATATCTCCACCATGCAATGGGTTTTATTGAGGAAGGTCATCTTAAGATGAAGAATCCAGGGATCGGGAAAGACTAACCCTAGGGGAAAAGTCTTTAAGTAATTTAAACTCAAAGTGCGTAACGCATATTTTTATTAAGTAGATCTTTTCGAGGCGGATTTAAAGGTTGACGACACAAGTCAACTGCAGGGTTGTACCTCCGAGAAGATTAGGATCTTCTCGAAGTTACAACAATGCAGGTGACTTATGACGACACCCTTTGCATTGATCGCTAAGATTTACACTTTGATCTCGAACGAGTTACTCAGGGACCGATTAGGAATGTGGTCATGTTATAAGGCTGCCTAGGAGATTCGGGGTATCATGACACACTGGTTTAACTGCAGGGTTAAACCAGTATGTCATCGTATCCCTAATCCTCGTGGGCATCCATATAACATTATCACCTTGTTAATCTTTCTCCGAGTGATTAAGTTGTGATAGGAAGGACTGACAGAAGTCGGTATAAGACATTCTATATAACATAAGAATGGGGTGAAGGGCGTATTCCAGATTGACGAGTATGCCGTTAAGGAATACGAGACATAAACAGTATGTTTCAAATCTTTGGCCAAAGTATCGCAAGTTGCTGATTGCGTTGTCCTAATTCACCTAGTCTAAGGGATGAGATGCCGATGAATAATGGTAACAATTATTCAGTTAGGTTCCTTGGACAGAGCATTCTGAATTCCCAGAATAGGGAAGAGAACCGCAAGAGTAAAGTGTTAAATAAAAACACCAACTCTTATTACTCATGAATAGATCGGTAGATTACCGAGTCATGGAATGAATAGATCGGAGGTACTCAGAGTCATTACAATGCATATGGTTGTTCTGCTTATATGAATGGTTATTTGATTTGTGAGTTCTAAATTATGTATTTAGAACCAGGATGCAATAATCAAAAAAAAAAAAAAAAAAATTCACTTGTTCTAAGGTATAAATTGAGGATGTTACACAACAAACTACTTCACCAAATGGACCGAGGTAGTGGCACTCAAAGAGGAAAATGAATCTATCATTCTAGATTTTGTATGAGGTGATAACAACCAAATTTGGTATACTTTCCACCATAATATCAGATAATGTGTTGGCACTCATAGGATCAAAGGTAATCCCAGAATGGGTCATTAGAAATTGGATCTATTTGAGCACTTCATCAAATCATTACCCTCAAGGTAATGGCCAAGATGAGTCCAAAAAAAAATCTACTAACGATCATCAAGAGGACTCTTGATGAACATCATAGGACTTGGCACACTAAGCTCGAATCAGCTCTATGGGATAATAGGATAAGTCCCAAGAGATCCACAAGTAACTCTCCATTCAGATTTGTTTATGGGAGAGAAACAATCTTGTCTATATCACTTGAGTTGCCAACATTGGAACTCATGAAGTAATTGGAATTGTTAGAGTTTGAGCCCATGGAGGTTAGATATGCAGAATTTATGGAACTCTAAGAAATTAGAGAGAATGTAGCCCAAACAATGGAAAAGGACCAAACTTTGATCAAGAGAAGCTTTGATAGGAAAGCTAAGGCTAGAACTTTCCAAGTTAGAGATTTAGTGTTGAAATGGGATGTAGATCAAGAAAATCCAGGAAGGCATTCAAAATTTGATGCCATTTGGAGTGGTCCCTACATGGTGACAAAATTCAATAACAACAATGCCTTCCAATTGTCTACATTGGATGGTGAGGAACTACAAATTCCAGTCAAATGGAATCCATCTAAAGCATTGCTAATAGAAGGAAGTTTCTTACCTTGTACATATTAGCTTAGATTTCTTTCATTCCTCCAAGTGACTATGCACATTATTTGTTGTAGCTTAGATTTACTTTTCCCTAAGTGATTTGGTGCAAGTTTTTTTTCCCCAAGGATGCATCTTTTATAGGTCATGTTCTAGATCAAGTAATTTCTACTCTCACAATTTTCATCTTAGAGATTTTCTAATGAATTGAGAGTAGCAAGCAATTAATTTCATGACTCCATTGCCAAATGGATTGCTTCAAGAAGTGATCATTCATCTAGCGAGGTAGATGACCCCTTTGAGTCACCAAAATTGTTATCCAAAATGAGCCCCTACTTATTTTGGCTAACTTCCCTTATTTCCTTCCTCCCTTGTGCTTCAATATCAAATTTTACACATGTCAAGCACTCAAAAGTTCCTAGACATAGCTTCATCAAATAGGATTTTTCTTCGCCTTTCCGAAAGGTAAAGAAGTCCTCCTAACTCCAAATATTTTTAAAGTTACGGCTCGATGGAGTGTTTTGGGGAAATTTTCCCAAGGCATACCTACAGCGGAAAATGTGCCATGTGTCAAGTCGAATGGCAAGCGTCGAGAGGAATTATTATAGTTTTTTTCCATTTTGTCAAAGTGCGTTAAAGGAAAAATACGGAGTGCATCCCGACCGAATGATCAAAAGATGCTACATGTCCTGTCGTCAATGGCGGGAGTCGAGGCGCAGAAGGTTTTAGGAAATTTTGCCAAAGTTGTAAAAGGAACAAAGGTAAAAGTTGAACCGCATCCATGCCAAGCAATGAGAAGGTGCCACATGTCCATGTTGGTAGTAGAGATCGGGGCTGCAGAGGTTTTTTGGAAAAGTTTCCAATTTTACAAAATGGCCAGAATGTGATTTTGAACCCTGATCAACCAGAGATGGCGCCATGTGGTAGTGGAGCGGTGGGGTGTGGGGAGTTTTTGGGAATTTTTCCCAAACTAAAAATGGTAAAAATTCAAATTTCGCCCATGAACCCATTTTTGCCTTAATTTTGCTAGTTTTCCCTTAAATATTCAAAGGACCATATCTTTTAAACCGAGCTTGGATTTTTGCATTTTCTTTGTCATTGGAAAGCTATTGAAATTATCCACACAATGGATTCAATTTTGTTTTTTGGTGGAGGTTGGTGGGAGAAAAAATGGGAAAAATTCTTTAGCATGCAAAAACCCATAACCGACATTCAACTACCAAAATTAATGAAGTATGGGTTGTTTTTTGAATCTGCAGAGAAATGTACCTTGGCATATGGGTTTGTTCATGAAGACCATCATATTCTATAGGTGAATTAAAGGGATTTGATGGGTGGTTGAGCTCATAAATTAATTTGTCCACTTTTTTCTTTCCTGGTTTTGCTTCGCCATTAAAGTCCAGCTTTTGGCTCATTTTTAAAGGGTTGGATGTTTTGTTCTTGCAGACTCCCCTCTTCCTCTTGGCACATGAATTTGTGAGTTTTAGATCTTCCATGAACCTATGACATGTTTTTTACCTTTTTTCCAGTGTAATACATTGTATCAAATTTGGGAATGGTAATGCATGCATTGTGAATGATTTTTCAATCCTCTCATGCATATATTATTGTTTTATATTCTTTCATTACATTCTCGCAATTTGTGAATGTTTGGTGTTACATCTCTATGATTTGTGTCTATTTACAAGACATAAGTTCATCACTCCTTTGGTGTATCACCATTTTTACTTAGTTTTATTTCTTTTTGCATCCTTTATCTCTTGTCTCCTTGGAATTTAGAGTAGGATTTAGCATTAAACCTCTACAAAATTCATGCATACACCTAGACAGAGGAGTAAGAACCAACTTTATCTAGAGAATTTTCTCATCTACAAGGTTTCACACCCTAGAGAAAATTCAATGTTGTGCAATCACACTAAATGACCCAATTCTGAACTACAGATCTGGAGGTCATTTAGGGGGTGCTCTAGATTTGCACTAACATGATCAGTGGGGTCACTTTGCTCCAAGAGTGACAGCTCAAGATCATGAAGGCTGGTTATTATTGGCTCAAAGTATTTAGTGATTGTTATGCATGGATCAAGAGGTGCAAGAATTGTGCATTCTTCATAGGAAAAGAGAGGTTAGTAGCACTTCCATTGCACCCAATCTCGAGTTGACCAGCCATTCATACAATGGGGTTTGGAATTTTTGGATTCTAATCCAAACTCAAACCAAGGGCACAAATGGATTCTAATAGTAATGTGATACTTCACCAAATGGAATGAGGTGGTGGCACTTAAAGAGGCAAATGAATCCAACATTCTAGACTTCTATGAGGGGATATCAACCAAATTTGGTATACCTGCCACTATAATATCAGATAATGCATTGGCATTCATAGGATCAAAGGTCATTAAATGGGCTATTAGAAATGGGATCTATTTGAGCACTTCATCAAATTATTACCCTCAAGGTAATGGCCAAGGCGAGTCCACAAACAAGAATCTATTAAGGATCATCAAGAGGAATCTCAATGAAAATCGAGGACTTGGCACACTAAGCTCAAATCAGCTCTATGGGCTGATAGGATAACTCTCAAGAGATCCATATGTAACTTTCCATTCGACTTGTTTATGGGAGAGAGCGGTCTTGCCTATGTCACTGAGTTGCCAACATTGGAACTCATAAAGCAATTAGAATTGTTGGAGTTTGAGCCCATGGAGGTTAGATATGTAGAACTGATGGAACTCCAAGAAATTAGAGAGCATGTAGCCCAAATAATGGAAAAAGACCAAGTGTTGTTCAAGAGAATCTTTGATAAGAAAGCTAAGGCTAGAACTTTCCAAGTTGGAGATTTAGTGTTGAAGTGGGATATAGACCAAGAAAATCTAGGAAGGCATTCAAAATTTTATGCCATTTGGAGTGGCCCCTACATGGTCACAAAATGCAAAAATAGTAATGCCTTCCAATTTTCTACATTGGATGGTGAGGAACTGCAGATTCCAGTTAATGGAATCCATCTAAAGCATTGCTACTAAGGGAAACTTCTCACCTTTGTACATATTAGCTTAGATTTTTCATTCCTCCAAGTGCTTATGCACATTGTTTTGTTGTAGCTTAGATTTACATTTCCCTATGTGCTTTAGCCCAGGTTTATTTTCCCCAAGGATGCATCTTTGCAGATCATGTTCCAAGCCAAAGTGATTTTTCTACTCTCACAATCTTTATCCTAGAGGTTTTCTAATGAATTGAGAGTAACAGATAGTTAAGTTCATGAATCCATTTCCCAATGGATTGCTTCAGTAGCTAGTCACTTCATCCAATGAGGCAGATGACCCCTTTGAGTCACCAAAAGTGTTATCCAAAATAAGCCCATGCTTATTTTTGGCTAACTCCTCCTCCTTCTCCTTTGCTGGTACTTAAAATGAAATTTTTGCATGCTTCAGGAACTCAAAATTTTTTGGGTATGATTCCATCAGATAGAGAATTTCCTTACCTTTCCAGAAAGGTAAAATTTTCCTCCTAACTCCTTGTAATTTTTGAGTTATGGCTCGGTGGAGTTTTTTGGGGAAATTTTCCCTAGACAGGCCTGCAGCCAATGAGAAGGTGCCACATGGCAGGGTAGAGCGGTGGACGTTGGGGGAAGTTTTTTTGGAGCTTTGGTCATAGGGGGCGAAAAGGAAAATTTTGGCTCAGCGTGCCCGATGAAGGAAGGAAATGTGCTTGACATGGGCCTGAGAGGAAAACTTGGCATTTAGCCCTTTGGGGGTTAAATGCCCAAAGTCAAATTTTGGCCCGAAAGCCTACGGATCGTTTTGAAGCCACCATGTGTCCCTGTTTGTGGCGGAATTAGAGGCACAGAGGAATTTTGGTTTTTGCCAAAGTGACAGAGGCACAAAGGAAAAAATAGAAGCGTGCCCCGCCAAGCAACTAGGAGCCGACACGTGTCACTAGGAGAGTGGGGTGCGGGAAATTTTGGGAAATTTTCCCAATGAAAATTTAAAAGGAAAAGGACAGGTTTGAGCCTCGAGTTTCCATCGGAGAATTGAGAAGTTCCATGTGTCTCGGAGCGGTGGAGGTGCGGGGATTTTTGGAAAATTTTCCAAAAGTGCAAAAAGTAAATTTTGACCCCGTGGACCTGTTTTCAAAATCTGATTTTTCCGCCAAGTGTGCCCTAATTCGTGCCTTGAAATTTGTGCCCAAAATTTTTTCCCTAAATTTTCAAAGTGCCATATCTTTCAATCCACATACCGATTTGAACAAAATTAGACTTTTTGGAAATGTCTCGAGCCCCTCTATACATTGGAGGAATAAAAACATCATTTTTGCAAGTTTTGATGGATAAAATGCTAAAAACATCTTTCATGCCTTTAATGCAAACCAAATTGCTTCAAATGATTTGTTTTTGCTCAAAACTACCATGATTGCTTTCTCCCACATGCCAAGGTTGAAGAATCAGTTTGTTTTGATGGAGAAAACCCTAAAAATATCTTCTCACACCATAAATGTGAGATCAGATTGCTTTAAGAGTTGTGTTTCACCAAATTCATCATTTTTTCTCTCCAACATGCAAAACAGAAGCAGAGGAGCTCGATTTGATGGATTGCAGGCCGATTTGAAAGGGTTAATGGTGGGTGGTTGAGAAAAAGGATCAGATTTTCTTCCTCCTCTATTTTCCCTCTCTTTTCTTCAGCTATAAATGTAAAGGATGTAATCTATTGTAATGTTGGACATTTTTCTCTTGCAAGCTCTCTTTTCTTCCTTAGCAAGTAGATTTGTAGAGTTTCAGACCTCTCATACAGGCTGCAACACATATTTTCCTCCTTGCCATTGTAATGCATTGTATTAAACTTGGGAATGATAATGTATGTTCTGTGATTGATTTTCCAATCCTCTCATGTGTTTATCATTGTCTTCTGATCTTTCATTATATTCTGGCAATCTGTGCATGTTCTGTGCTACATTCTTATGATCTGTGTTTATTTGCAAAATAGAAGTTCATCACTCCTTTGGTGTATCACCGTTTTAGCTTAGTTTTGTTTCCCCTTTCTTGCATCTTCAACTCTGTCTCCTTGGAATTTAGAGTAGGAATTAGTATTGAACCTCTGCAAATTCATGCATACACCTAAACAGAGGAGTAAGAACTAGCTTCAATCTGGAGAGTTTTCTCACCTTGCAAGGTCCCACACCTTGGAGAAAAACTCAATGTTGTGCAATCACACTAAATGACCCAATTCTAGACTGCATATCTGAAGGTCATTTTGGGGTGCTGTAGATTTGCATGAACAACGAGAATTTTAGATGAATATCATTAAAATATATTCAGATAGGCCTCTTAGATAGAACACTTGGGTATCCCTAAAAGGGTAAAAGAACCAAGTATACATTGTATACACATTATTGAGTTAACATGAGAGATCATTTTAATGCCAAGTCATGAAATGAGATATCTATGTTTCACCAAGTCATTTAGAACTCGCATATGGTTATCTCTGCTATGGGATGGATTTCCATTGGAATGTGTGTTCTAAATTATGTTAGTTTAGAACATAGAAAAGTATGGATGATAAAAAATTCCCTTATTTCTAAAGTCTTAATATGGGAATGTTATAGACTAAGCAAAAAATTATATTGGAATTCCCCCTCTAGTACATAAAATAACTTAGGAATAGTTCGAGGGCCCACGTGGATGTGGAGGATGATAGTTATGAGGGTGGAAGTTATGACATCATTAGATGAATGTAGCATGATCAGGTTATGGTGCATATAATTGGAAGGAATTCACATTTTTGATATACATGGGAATAAATGATGTTTATGTTAGCATCCCCATCGATCATAACACAACAGACGTGTGTATTCTCAACATATACAAAGATGAACAAGGTAGGGTTTGAATCATCTGATTGGAGGGGTACAATCTCATCATCTAAGGAGATAAGAGTGGCCAATTGATGACTAACAGGGGGAGTAAATGGAGGAGAAGAAGTGATGAGAGAGGCCACATGGTGAGGGGTGATGATGGAGGTAACAGGAATAGGGTCATTAGGTAGAACCTCAATAGATTAAAGGATCTCAATGAGATCCTGATGATGGGACTCAAAGGTTTGGATAAGGTCATACAAGGAAATTTTTAAAGGTGATTGGTGAATCTTCCTAAGCATAGTGTGATGAGCCACTCCATTTTTCATAGGAAAGGATTTTCCACAAATGGTGATTTTAGGTGCAGGGCCAACAAAATGTTAGGTAGTGGTGTGGTAGAGGGTTTATCTATCTTCTCTTTTCCTTTGTCCCTTTGTGCATGTGTGGTAACCTAGATCATGTTAATTTGAGGAAGAGAGGGTGAGGGAGTTTCATGGAAGGTGTAACGACATGAAGGGAAATAGAATGGCGAAGGAAAAGGCTCTTGTGAAATAATTTGGGTACATTGGCATTTTGGTGGGGTTTTGGCTAGTTCACTAATGTGGACCATATTGATCTCAAATTATGGAGATGGAGATGGAGATCACCGAATAGGTGTAAAATGAAGTTGTGTAGGGATAGGTGATGGTGTAATGGGGTCCTCATCTAAAAGATCGTCATTGTCAAAGTTTTCTTCAAGAGGACATAAGTGAAGAAGAATGCAGTCTTGAGAACCTTACGCTTCTCAACATCATGTCTTGGAATATGATGGTAGGTGAAAATTTTAGAATCATCAAATCCTCTTGGTTTAGGTTTTAACGGGTCATAAGGTTTAAGCAAGGGAAATGTGATAACAATGGTTTCCAAAAGGTTAGCCAGATGTTGGCGTAAGATCTTTCAACATATCATAATGCAAGATGAGAGTATTTTTGGATGGTGACATAGGTGGGGGAGAAAGGTTGGGCTCTAGTTTGGTAGATGAGGTGTTTTTCAATTTTGGTGGCACCTTCTTGGGTAAAGGTGTAGTTAGTGAGCTGATTGTGGGAGGTAGTGAAGGCTTCCTTACCCTTTTGGGAGGTAGGAGTGTATTGGGTTTGGGTTGAGCCTTCTTGGGTAAAGGCACAAATAAAGGGTGCAATGAAGAAGGGAAGGCCAATGGTGGAATGGGATGGGTTATCTAAGGTGACAGGTGGAGGTATGGTAAAGACAATAGTGGGAGGAAATATGGAAGGGATCGATGTAGGTAATAATGAGGGCATTGGCAAGGGTGTTGTTATGGGAGGTGAAAAGGACCTAGGTAATGGTGAAGGAAGGGGTCACGTAGGTAGTTTAGGAGAGACAGGTAGTCATGATGAGGGAGTGGGCTGATACATTCTTAGCCTTCCTTGAATAGGAGTTTACATGACCAAGGTTGAAGGATGTGGACCTAGTATAGATGGTAGTGGTGAAGGTGAAAAAGGAGTAGTAGGTGATGTTGGTGTATGGGA
This sequence comes from Taxus wallichiana var. yunnanensis, assembly GCA_018340775.1. Taxonomy (NCBI): domain Eukaryota; kingdom Viridiplantae; phylum Streptophyta; class Pinopsida; order Cupressales; family Taxaceae; genus Taxus; species Taxus wallichiana. The sequence continues at coordinate 656,500,926 of CM031244.1, read as the reverse complement.
TCTGAGAGGTTGGGTTCTCCTCTTAGGTGGGGGAGTAGTCTTGATGATGACTTGGGAAGTGGTAGCTAGATCAATTTTAACAGGAGGATGAACTAGACTTTGTGTCGGCATGACCCCTAAGGTATGGGCCATTTTAGGTACGAGATGAAGGAGTAGCTGGTTTGGGTGTGTGTGGTTGTGGAAGTAATGGTAAAAGTGCAGGTGTAGGTAGAGGTGATGTGGAAGATGTCATCACAACTACCTTAGGTGTGACAGATTTTGTTACCTCAAACACTTTGGGGTAAATGGTCAAAGTATCAATAGATGACATCTACATTTGAGTTGAAATAGGCATTTGAAGGCATCCCAAAAGCATGGAATGATCCACATAGTCTAAGTGGTCCGCCAAACATGAGAATGGTGTGGTAGTAGAAGGAACCAATGTTGATTTTGTAGTGACTCCTATAAATAAATCTGGTGCCTATGAAATAGGAAGTGATTAGCTTCTGACTCTATGGGTAAAAATGATAGTAGAAACCAATCAAATTCTTGAAAGCTGGTGGACAATGATCTACAACCCAAAGGGTCATTGCCAATGGGTCTCCTGCATGTTGGGGAGGAGGTAAGGTGGATGAGATAGGGTCTTCTTTTGATGAAGGAGAAGGAAAAACAAATTCTTTCATAGGTAGGAGAGTAAGTACTGTGGGTTTCTCATTAGGTAGGGAGGTGAGTGGGACAATTATATTGGGTATGTATGGTAGACTCCTCCTTGGGTAGAGGAGAAAATTATGGGGACTCCTCCGTGGATGAAGGAGTTTATGCAAGAATTTACTCAATAGATGAAGTGGGAGAAAATGGTGCGAGAATGAGTAGGTAGGTTGTTAAAAATGGCATGAACCTCACAGATATTACCATCATTGGCCAAGGAATCACCAGTTTGGTTGGATGAGGGGGTGTGATTTGGAAATGGATTCGAAAAATATGAATGTTTTGGTTAGCTGGTGTATTAGGATTATCCAAGATGAGATCCCCTTTATCTAACATTTCTTGGATTATTTTTTGAAAGGTGGTAGAGTTTTTGTCATTGTGACCTTGAACATGATTGTAATTGCAGGTGATCATTTTCATTATACCATGCAGCACAGGTAGTGAGAAGGGAAAAACCAATATGTGGTTTGATAGGTGGAAGGGTAATAGCTCCTACTTTTAAGAGTTTTTTTCAAAATGGTAGAGTAGGGTTCTCCTATGGGAGTATACTTTTGTTGTTCCCTTCTAAAATAAAATGTTTGGATGAGGAAGAGGTTAGATGAGGGTTTTTATTGATTGGATCGATGAGATGGGCCAATTTTTAAAATGACCTCATTGGTAGACCCTTTGGTTTTAGAATAGGTATTTTGGGACTTGGAAGAAGAAGAGATATCATTTGATTTAAAAGTAATGTTTCTATTATGTAATTGTATCTTCTTCTCTTTAATGGAACATATTTCCAACTTCTAAGATAGTGAACACCTCATCAAAGGTGTGGAAATTTTGGACTTGAAGAGTTGGTTTTATATGTCTAAAAAAATCCTCAGTAAATAATTATATTAACTCTATTTGAGGTAATTGGAATGTGAGCTAGTTAATCGAGGCTCCGCCATTGAGCGAAAAAATCTAGGATAGATTCATCGAAAGAGGGATTCGCAAGAACCGATGTCAAAAAGTGATGCACCACAACAAAGTTACACTCCAATGGTAACATCAAGCCAACACAATATGCAAGATTCAAACAATGGAAAGAAGATTGCAAGTAAGAAGAATGGGTCTACTCATGCTCATAGATCGAAAAATAGGAAGTACAAATAGGGGTGTTGTGTAACCCCCATGCCTAAACATGGAAAGAAATCAATGACGCCACTGACACATATGATGTTGACTAATGCATATGATGCCACTAGAAGAGGAGTTACAATTCCAAATAAGGAATGTAACTCCTATGACGCATTGACGCAAATGACAATGTCAGATTCTATGACAAAATCTGACACTTGTCATTTGACTTCCTAAGACCTATGACTCTCGCAAGGCAAGATGACTCACCTAGGTGATGTGGACGATGACTGGATAGTCACACACACCAACACCCCCCCTTCATCGAAGCCGAGGAAGAGGTCAAGGTAAGCCAAAATAAAAAAAGAAGACTCCCCTAGATAACTAAGAAAGATGTGTCAATGGGCCCCGGCAACTAAAGGCTTGATAAGGTGCCCATGTATAAACAACATCTTTTTGGAAAGAAGAAGAGGAGAAGAAGGAGGAATATATAGCCTAAAGAAGATGGGCGGCTGCAGCAGACCTCACCCCAAGAAGAGACCGCAAGTGAAGAAACTTCACCTCAGTGAAGGGCTTGGTGAAAATGTCTACAACTTGATCAGTTGTCTGAACATACTTGTATGTCGATGATGTTTTCATGTATCAGCTCCCGTATGAAGTGCATATGAATCTCAATGTGCTTCATCCGTTGATGCTGAATAGATTTCTACAAATCAAGATAGTGCTCATGTTGTCATAGTAGATAATGGTAGGCCACCGAAAGTGGATGCCAAACTCTGTCATAATACCCTGTAACCAAATAGCTTCTGTGGCAGCGTTAACTACTCCTCTATATTATACTTCTGTCGATGATATGGCAATGGCGTTCTGTTCTTGCTTGGACCAACGATAGGACCTGAACCAAGAGTGAAACTGTAGCCTAATGTAGACTTTTGATGATGTAGATCACCGGCCCAATCTGAGTCTGTAAATCCAACCAAGTCAATCTTAGTCCCTCCTAAGTAATGAATACCATCTGTGTGAGTGCCATGAACATAGTGAAGGATCCGCTTTGCTGCTTTTAAGTGCAGCTCATGAGGCTCCTACATAAATTTGGACACGATCCCGATGACATACGATAGATCTGGCCAAGTGTGAGTAAGGTAGATCAAGCTTCCCACCAACTGTCGATAAAGGGTACCATCAACCAAGGGGGAAGAGAAATCAGAAACCAACTTAATCTCGGAAAGAAAAGGAGTAGGTGAGGACTTGCAATCGGACATGTGAAACTCGAGCAAGCAAAATCAAATCAAGAGAGTACTTAGGCTGCGAGATCATAATTCCCGAGTCAAATTGTGAAATCTGGATCCCAAGAAAGTAATGAAGCAATCCTAAGTCAAACATGGAGAACTTGTTGGCCAAGGAGATCTTCACAGAATCAATGATAGAGGAAGAGCTACCCGTGATCAACAATTCATCAACATAGAGAACAAGAATAAGCATGGAGTCATCATGTTGCAGAATATACACATTTGGGTTAGAGTGACACCGAGTGAACCCTGATGCAAGTAAAAAGGAGTCCATCTTGGCATACCAAGCCCGAGGGGCTTGTTTAAGGCCGTAGAGAGACTTCTTTAATTTGCAAATGAGGGATGGATCATGGACATAACCCGGAGGTTGTTCCATATAGATCTCCTCCTCTAGGTCCCCATGAAGGAAGGCACTCTTAACATCCATCTGGTGGACTTCCCATCTGTTAGCGGTAGCGATGGCAAGGGTCAGTCGAATGGAAGTCATCTTCGCAACCGGAGAAAGGTTTTACGAGTAATCAACCCCAGCTACCTGGGAGAAACCCTTAGCTACAAGTCGCGCTTTATACTTCTCAACTTCTCCATCAGCTCCATACTTTGTTCGATATACCCACCTACACCGAATGATTTTTCTTCCTTTCGGAAGAAGGGTAAGATCCCAAGTGTCATTCTTTATGAGTGAGGAATACTCCTCATCCATGGTAGAATCCCACTCAGGAATCCCAAAAGCTTCGTGGAAAGATGGTGGATTAGAAGCAGAGGTGAAGAAGAGTGAGGTCTAGTGAAGTCTGAGCGAGTACGTCTCTCATCCAAAGGATCTCCAACTAAATCTCTAGCACTCTGTAAAGTTTTCTTGGCCCAAAGAGGTCCCGACGGCTCAGGCTCCGAGTCGGAAGATTCTTCACTTGAGTGAGAAGGGACATAGTCCTCATCATCACTACTGTCAGAATCAGAAGACTCAGAAGTTTGAGGATCGGGAGGAGCAGGGAGAGGTGGAACTCACTCAACAACATCATCATCTGAAGAGTCAGAATCTGAATCAATGGGCAAAAGGACCTCAATGGAAGTTAAAGTCAAGGATGACTCATCAAACTTCACACTCCTCTCAATATAAAGCTCACGGGTGGTAGGGTTCAACAATCGATATCCCTTCACGCCATCAGGATACCCGACAAAGATACAAGGTTTGGATTGTGGATCCAATGCCTTGTGTTTCTTTTTGGGAATCTGAGCCATAGCCTTGGATCCGAAGACTCGAAAGTGCTCGACATCAGGCTTGTGTCCAAACCAGGCTTCAAAGGGTGTCATCCCTCTTACTACCTTGTGTGGGACACGATTCTGAATATAACAAGCACAATTCACTTTGCTTTACCCAATACTGTGGAGTAAGATATTTTGAGTGAACCATACAAGTAGCCATCTCCTTTAAAGTTTGGTTCTTTCTTTCTGCAACTCCATTTTGGGAAGGGCTATAAGCAACTGTATGCTTGTAAAGCAATCCCCTTAGAAGTGCAGAAATCCTCAAACCTATTGCTCACATACTCACCTCCATTTTTGGTTCAAGAACCTTGATAGACTGTTCCACTTGTTTCTCAGCAAGAGCCTTAAAGTTTTGAAAATGCTCAAAAACTTCAGACTTAAGCTTAAGAAAATATACCCAAGTATAATGCAAAAAGTCATCAATGAAGGTTAGTATATATAGAGCTCTAGTAAAAGAAGGAGACAGAAAAGGGCCAGAAACGTCACTATGAACAAGATCCAAGGGACGAGTAGCTCTCCAGGATTTTCCCTTGTCAAAGCTTTTTTCAGGGTGCTTTCCAAGGGTACAACCCTCACAAAGACCCTTAGAAAACTTAACTCGGGTAGCCCATTGACCATTTCATTTTGGCTCAATTGTTCAAGGTAACGATAATTTAGATGCCCAAAATGCTCATGCCATAACTTGTTAACCTCATTTGCATGAGTGAGCAAGGAATTGGGTGTTGAATCAGAAGAGAAGTGGGAAAAGGTATACAACCATGAATGGTGATCTGCCTTTCCCTTAGCCACAGTGTAGTCAGAGTTAAGCTCATGAATAATCACCGAGTTAGGACCAAATTCCACTCGCATTCCTTCACCAAGGTGGGTGATTTGGTAAACTGATAGGAGATTGGTAGAGAGATTGGGAACACTCAACACTTGGTTAAATGTTCCTCCTTCAATCTCTACCAATCCACTACCGAAACCGACACATGAGTGTCATCACCCAACGTGATTTGGGACATGCCACATGGTTCAATGCTAGAGAATTCAACCTCTGAAGAAGCCATGTGGTGCGAGGCACTGGAATCGATAATCCAAGTTGATGATGGAGCTGATCTAGCTACGAGGGCCTTACCTTTCTTCTTTTCATTTTTTGTCTCCTTTGCATTAGAGGACTCGCCTTTCTGAGCATTTTTTTAACGGATTCAGGAACACTTATTTTATTCTTCTCAAGTAAATGAGTTAAGTGATCAATTTGTTTCCAAAAACAATGTTGCTCATCATGGCCAGTATTCTTACAATAGGAGAATTTATACTTTTCATTCTTTGCTTTAGGCTCAGAAGTCGAAGTATGAGTGATGGGCTTAATTGGGGGTTGGTTGGTCTTGGTTTCTTTCTTAGGTTGGTCCTTAGTTTCTTTCTTCTTTTCATTTTTCTTGCCCTTATTCGCCACAAGGGCATGTGACTTGGATTTTAGAGTCCCCATTTGAATGAGTTTGTCTTGTTCTCGAATGAGTTGGGACGAAAAACTACCAAAGGAGGGCATAGTCCAAGTACTACCCAAGGCAACTTTCATGGCATGAAAAGTTGAAACGAAAATAGAGTATTTAGGACCTAACTTAGAAAGAATTGATAAGATCAATTGAGAGTATTTCTTATCCACTTTACATTCCTTTAGAAGCATTCTAGTGCGGAAATTTTTTGATAATAAGGCCTGTAGGTTTTCAAAGTCACTAGGGTTTAACCCTAGTAGTTTGTTCTCCAACTCATGCGCTCTCATGTCATCTTTCTTCCCAAACATATCATCAGTGTTTTCCACGCTTGATCGGGTGTTGAGGAAGTTTTGATGTGGAAGAGCAAGTCGGGAGAGATGACATACAGATAAGACCTAAGGCTTCATCACAACGGTTGAACCATTTAGATTTTTGGGTTCATCAGTAGGTTCAGTCTCTAACCCCATGGTAACTCGGTATAACCCTTTACTTCACAAAACCAATATAATTTTAGATTTCCATTCGAAGAAATTAAAAGGTGTGAGCACTGGTACTTTAGAGATATCCATAATGAAGAGATAGAACCAAGGAATGCAGAAGGAAGGAGAGAGAAAGGAAACAACCACCCCAGAACAAAATTACACCCCCGAGTTTGGCACTTTATAATTCAGTGCGTTGATTACAACTGATGCGACTATGTTCCGAGAACCAATTTTTCACTCACCTTGCAATTAGCGTAATAACATGCAAATGGTGGAGACAACAATCAAGGTTCGTAGGGCACAACAGATCAACACTGCAAGCAAGCACAGAAAGAGAGAAGCAAGAGGGGGAAGAAAGAGATTTGTGAGAAACAGTGTCTCACGTCACACAAAAGAATCCCTTTGTTGTAAGACTATGGCGGATGCGCTCACAAGTCCACAAAAAAGGAATAGAACAAAGCTCAAGAAAAAATGAGCTGAATTAAGCAATGCAAAGACACCCCCCAGAATGCGGCACTTTATAAAATTAGTGCATTTACAAAAATAATGATCCCATCATCTAGAGTGTGAAAAAACATGCAACTTTGACTAAAGAAGTGCTCAAAACCGAGCAACGAGTCAAAAGTTATAGCAAAAACCAATTCCCGCAACTGATGAGAAAAAGCCAATAAGCCTGCAAACGGATTAAAAAAGTACCCTAAATGCATGCAAGAGGTGTCGTATGTATGCCCGTTGGAAATGGCACAAAATTTGAGATAGGGTTTGTTTGTATTGAGGGGGATTAGCCACCTGCCAATCCGGACCTCACCCTTCATCTTCGGCACTCAACGGAAGGATAATAAAACAAGCCAAAAAACTTACAATATTACAATGCCACTTGAAAAGGATTTTTAGCACCTTAAAATATTTAAGAGGAGATTGATTTATCAATTGTAAGCTTTTAAAAAAAAAGGAACGTGGTGTAACCTATAACTGAGGCCACATGTAAACAGTGACTACCGTTCCAAGCTCGCAACGGTTCCCACGTAGCTGCTGTTCAAAATAGAAGTGCAACAGACCAGTCCAATGCCGAGAAGGAGTGGGAGAGCCCAAGAGATAGCTAGCACAGTCAGAGGTCAACCAAAAAAGATTGAGCCCAACGTCTCAAATGTGGATAGAGTGGCAAAGCCCAAAGGACAAGCAAAAACAATGTAACTGTCCCACTCGTGAAAAACGCCACCGGGAAAAAATGCCTAAGGAGTCCAAATAAAATGTCGGTCTGCAGTGGGAGACGTTACGACACGGCGGGGAAAAAGTCGAGACCCGAGTCAAAAAAATGCCGGAAGGAGAGAAAAAATGCTTGACAGAGGAGAGAAACGCCTGAAGGTAGAGAAAAACACCTGCTGGAGGAGAGAAATGCCCGTAGGTAGAGCAAAAAATGCTTGCTGAAATGGAAAAAAGAGCAGAGAAAAATGCCTACTTGAATAGAAAAATGCACGAGAGCTCAGGGAAGACATCGAAAGAGGCGGAAAATGCCCATGAGAGCTAGGGAGAAATCAGCAAAGGGGGAAAAAAAATGCCCACGAGCACAAGGAAAATGTCCACGATCTCAGGAAAATGCCCACGAGCACAACAACAAAAAAAAAACGCCACGTTTAGATCCCACACAAAGGAAAAAATGAGGATGGAGAGCTTGCAAACCATGAACAGCCCAAGTGCAAGGTGAAATGATGAAGAGAACCAAAGCCACGGTTGTACTCAAAGCAATGTAAGAAAGCCACACCAAAACGAGCCCTTGTTTTACCTGCGTGAATTGAATCGAACACAATGCTAGCAAGAAACACACAAACAACCCGAAAACAACAGCCACAAATATCTAGAAATATCCAAAAGAACTCAGCTGATAAACAAACCAACCAAATACCTTAACTTGCAACTCTGAAACCTCAATACGAGGTGAGCAATAATTCCAAAATGATAATTGAAAAAAACTTACACACGAGGAAATGAGAAGAAACCATAATTAATAAATAACTCGAGAAATGAAGAGTGCACGTTTACCGAAACTAGCTCTGATACCATGAAAGAGGATTCGCGAGAACCGATGTTGAAAATCGATGCACCACAACGAAGTTGCACTCCGATGGTAACCTCAAGCCAACGCAATATGCAAGATTCAAAATAATGGAAAGAAGATTGCAAGTAAGAAGAATGGGTCTACTCATGCTCATAGATTGAAAAATAGGAAGTACAAATAGGGGTGCTATGTAACCCCCATGCCTAAACATGGAAAGAAATCAATGATGCCACTGAGGCATATGACGCCACTAGAAGAGGAGTTACAATTCCAAATAAGGAATGTAACTCCTATGACGCATTGACGCAAATGACAATGTTAGATTCTATGACAGAATTTGACACTTGTCATTTGACTTCCTAAGACCTATGACTCTCGCAAGGTGAGATGACTCACCTAGGTGATGTGGACGATGACTGGATAGTAACACACACCAACATCATCTTCATACTATCTTGTGGTATACTAGTCATTCGTGGTGACTTTATTGACAATATTAATAGAAAATTGGTTAAGAAAATATTGGGACACTTGGCTAAATGAGAGGATAAAATGTATAGGTAAAGAACTATACCAATCCAAAGTGGGTCTCCTAAATTGGAAATGTCTGTAGGAGAAATGCATCATCATGAGTGATCAGGTAATAGACATGTTTAAAATACCACAAGTGTTGTTGTGGATATTCTTTGCTATTGAATTGGTTGAACTTTGGCATTTCCCAATGCGTGGGGTATGGTTGAATAAGAATGGATGGTTGAATGAGCTCATTACAAATATCATCATGTGTTAGAGAGTTACAAAATCTAGAGATAGATGCTTCTAATGGTTACATCTTATCCATCATCATTTTTATTAGGTCATTGGTAGGTTGTGATGAAGGGGAAACCCCTGAGGTATGAATGGGTAGATAAGGTGGGTATAATGTAGATGAAATCCCAAGTGTGTGATAAACCGTGTATGAAAATTTTTATGAAGGGATATGATTGGGGATGTAATTTAAGGGAAAGTACTTGTGAGTAAGCAATAGATGGAATAAATGGTTATTGGTGATAGGTATACTGTAGGTGGGTTGGATACAAATACCCTAGTAGCGATTAGCGGAAGAGACTAGGGAATGGAAAGAATGAGGTTTTGGAAGGGAGTGTGGGCTACCGACACCAAAGGTGGCTGGGATGTAATAGGTATATGGGAAGTGGAAGACATGGGCAAGCTTGTACTTGAGGGTGGTAGATGTAGGAATGGTGGGTGTCATAGGGGAAACGAACACCATGGGTGTGATATATGTCATAGGTATGGTAAATATTGATGACCAGGGGTTGAGATGAGAAATAACATGCGGTAAGGCATGAGAAACTAAAGTGATGTTGGTAGTGGCGAAGGTAGAAGTGGATGCAAGTGTAGGTGGGATGGATATGGGAATGTCATAGATAAGCTTCCCAATAAGTAACAAGTGGATAAATGGACTAAGTAATATTATAAAGAGGCGGGTTTTGATCAAGGAGTTTTGCAAACTCCTCATCACCAATACTAATGATAATAGGCCTATTAGGATCCATATGTGATAAAACAGAAGGTGGATATGGGCTAGGTGGGAGTGGTTGAAGGCTAACATGGAATACGAGAGCATTATCTTTTATACAAGTCAAAACCATGTGTCTAATGGTAGGCACAGGTAGTATGAGTTCTACAAATGACACAAGAGCACAAAAGGAATGGAGAAAATGGTTCTGGAATGTAAAAATTGGTTGGTGTTTTAATTGAAAAATTAAAACATAGAGACTGACAGTGGTTAGGTAACTCAGCTTCGGTGACATAGGATAACCAATGTCAGCCACCGTAGAAAATAAAGGGATTTGAAATTTCATCAATAAATGATGAAAATGAAGCAGATCTAGATTTTGATAGTGATTTCAAAGAAAGGAGTTAGGGTGAGGTAACTGGGAAAATCCCAAAAAGAACAAAAATGTGATGAATTCTACTTTGGTTAAAATTACCAAAACAAGAGGAAATCCACAACAATCGATAAATTGGTGATAGTGAGATGAGTAAACCTATGACATCCATTGAAATTTTTGAAAAGATGGAAAAAAATGTATTTGGTGATTTGAATCAAGTGAAAGACCAACCTAGAATCCTGAGTATGGAAATGATTGATCCTAACAAACTCAAAAATATCGGCATACACCAACTATGATTATGGAGTGTGAAGGGAGAGAAGAATGAAGAAAACAAACTCACACCTCAAAACACAAATCAAGCAAAAAGATAACAAACATGAAATCCTATGTGGTAGATTTTATATTCTAGCTTATGCCATTTAGGAATGACTTGTGAATAGAATATATTTTTGGTTTGAAAAAGGTGCCCTACGAAAAGCCAACAACTAAGGATAGTTTCAGGTATGTTTTGGTGAGGGAGGTCCTTTCTCTAAGATAATGACTGGACAGAGAAACCAGCTTGGAGCCCACTATCAATCCTTTGATCATTGACAACTTCTTCCAGTCGATGTTTTTAAGAAAATGAGTAATTTATTTCAGTGATTCGGTGTAGAGAAAGAGTGTGTACTACAGTTCAATTCATCAACCATCAGTTGGGCATGAATTCTAGCATATAGGTTGCTCAAAGTTTTTAAATGAGCTATAGATGCAACACACATGAATGATATGCAAATATTTTAAACCCAAATCCAAAATGACATTCGATGAGAGAAATGATGAATAGGCAAGAGTATGTCTTTCACTAATGCAATACAAAATAGAAAGAATTGTTCTTTTTAGTCCAAAATATGAGTGTCAATGAGACCAATAGAAGAGAAAGAATGTTCCAAGGGAGAAAAATTAATGTGAACTCTTTCAAAAGGAAATAGACACAATAATTTCACCTAGGAATGAACAATGCAAAAGAACCCAAATGGGTCCCACCGAGCGTGCCAAAATGTTTCACCTCAAAGTATGTGATAAAACAGATAAGGTAATGGTCAAGGAGGAATACATGTGGTTATGTAGATGGTATGCATGCATTGTAGAAGTTGATCAGACTAAATATGAGAGCTTCCCTTTGGCTAGGAGGAATGACCTATATAAGAAACAAAACAAGACCACCAAATGATATTAAATAACAAATGACAATGGACTTCCTAGCGATTGCTAGTTCTGGAAGTGTGATACTTCCTAGATGGTTTTCAATCCACTTTTTTTATCAAATTAATGAAAGTAAATATGAGAAATAAAGGTCCTATTTCTAACACTTTGATTTAGGTATCTCAAAATGTTATTAACAAACTAGATTAAAATAAAAATAAAAATCTAAACTAATCTTGCTTCGTGAAAGGTATGTTTCTGGATGGAATGGTCACCGGGGTGTTAGGTAAGGTCAAGGATATCTGGTAAGGTATGGGTAGATTTTAGGTAATGCTAAAGGTAGTTTAGTAAAGGTTAATAGAAGACACAATGACTGATATTGGTTTGGTGATCGATTCCGGTAGAGAGGGAAGAATGATGACAGCTTAAGGTGGTCAACATCGGTAGGCTAAATTTGGTGGTAATTAAATAAAAGTAGTTTTAGACTTCTTTGTGATTGCACAAAGAATGAAGGGAGAATGGTTGGGTTCGTAATAATGCCAAAAAGACTCATGAATTCATAAAGGGAAATTATGAAAAGCCGTAGGTCATGGGTGGTTAGATGGATAGGTTGATAAGAATGTGGGGATATAGGAATACAAGAAGGAATAAGGTGTAATAAAAAAATGATAATGAACCTACACTTCAAGAAAGTACATAATGATAAAAATCATTTATACTTACTTGCATTTGCAAGTTTACTTGGTGAAGGAAGAAAGTAGTTGATCCATGAATAAATTTTGTGGTCGGTGCCATGGAAATACTCCCGAGTGTTCCCATGAAGATTATAATGCCTTGGCATAGACATCAGTGTGCTTGCTTAGGCCTATGGTTGAGTATATCATTGCGTATGGATGATGAGAGGTCTCTAATTTGTGTTTGAATGCAATACAACTCTCCAATATTGAAAATGAACAACCCAGGTAAAAGGTTACAAAGTTATTTATAAAGGAGTTATACGATGGAAAAGTGACAAGTGAGCATAGGAATATACAAGTAACTCTTCCTCGCACCCGACCTCTCGAGGTCATGTCGAGATATCCGGTGGGGATGGAATATGTGTGGGATGTAGACAAACTAGTTAGGCAATCTGATGTCTTCAACGCACACTAGTAAAACTACAATCTAAGGTAGAGAAGGCCCTTCTAACTCGAACTAGTGTGATAGATTGATCGACAAGGATGACTGCTCAAGGCTCCAATCAATATCGAGATCTGGCATGATTCGAGTCTATGGGTTATGGAATACATGGAAAATGACCTGGGATAGTTTCGTGTATATCTCCAGATAGGGTCATAGGGTGAATGATGGGTATAGTGGACCCTACGGGTGATTATCTAGCCTAGTCCAAAATTCCCTAGCTTTATTAGCTGTTATGTCTAATAAGGATAACTATTCGATGATGATAGATGGAAGTGGAGTGGATCTAAATACTAATGTGTGTAGGCCAACATCTATGTCTGATTCACCTATGGATTCGTTAGGCTGTGGGATTTGTGGGTCACAACCATAGATTCACGGTTGTTGTGGTCCTGCTATGGTCATGCGGAATCAGTCCCTAATCCCTAGTATCCAATTATCATATGCTTTCTCAGCCTCTATATTTAGAATTAACAATTGTGTGATCTTCTCATAGTATCTCACAGCATTTGTGCAACCTGAATTCTTAACCTAGTATCTATATCTTGTGAGAATGTCTCCTACGCCTGGTCGTGGGACCAAAGGATCACAACCGAACGTTTTCTCTCTTTCAAGCCCTCCACACCATACATATATATATCTAGGGTAATCTGTAGTTTGGTTGATTTGACCAAAACGTGTGCGCTTGGTCGTCTTCTATGTTTAACCCGCTTAACTGGAGGCTGATCTGTTGTAAGTTTTCCATTGTTCAGAAGACTTGGATCCTAAGATTCTGATCTATATCAGTTATTGTTGTGAAAAGATTGGGTCAGGGCATGATTGGATCAAATACGTATTCTCTGGGCTCTCTAGGTCCCGTGATTGTCATACAAAAGCAACAATGTAAATCTAATTGCAAAAAAGTAAAAATGACTATGTGAAATATATCTATAACATATATAACTTCTCTATTTTTGTATTTTTCTGATGAATTTATATGAATGAAATTGAAGGAGCAACTATTTTAATATATCTAGAAATTGACAACTAATCTAATAACAAATTTAAAACAAACAAAGAAAGCCAAGCATAGCTACTTTCCTCGTAGTTGTAAATCTATTCTAAATAATGAAATAACTAATCTAATCTATTTGAAAGACTCTCGATCCTACCTCAGAAGTGAGGAATGAATCATAGTTTCTCATAAACTATCAATCCCCACATCTTCCCTGGCAATATCGAAAGTAAAATTGACCGAAATAAAGTGATTGGATACTCTATTTGATATGCTTCTAACTAGAACTTTGAAAGCTAGAACCTGGATTTTGTAGAACAGTGGCGAATCTGATGGTGTGTGTGGTTTTGTCCCCTCAGTTTGATCTCCTCATTCCTTCATGCTCACGTGGATCTAGAAAAGCATGTAATGCTAGCATCAATAGGAGTAGATTTTGGAGGAAAGATAGCTTAGAATGCAGATCAATACAATGCGAGTAGGAGAGGGATAGCGCAAGAGTACAGAGCTTGGCTTATGCAATTCCTAGTGGGATTTATTGTGAGTCATGCAACATAAAACGTCCAGAACCTGAAACTATCCTATTTGATGAGTAAAACCTACAACTTTAATGGCTTCCTACTGAGAATTAAACTGCTCTATTTCAATGGATTGCATGAAGTAATGATAACATTTGCACAAGATGGATATGTGGCTTTCTAATAGCAAAATAACATTAACTAAGCATGCAATGAACTAAACTATGAATCCTAAGCAAAATAAAAGACTGAACTACTGAAATGAGAAATTGAGAGGTAAATTTGAGGGGCCATTTGCTTGAGCACAAGCCAACTATTTATAGCATTTGCATTCACCCAAAGGTAAAAACCAAATTGATCTCTTAAACCATAAACAAAGCCAAAACACTATTCCAGGGAACCAGAATCATTAATGCAAGCCAAAGGTGGTGAAAAAGCTGGTAAACATTGAAATTTATGTGAGTCGCATTAAAAGAACATTCTAGAAAATGCGTGAAGGACCACCACCCGAGCAAGGTGTAAGGAGCACAGACCATAGTAGGCGGCGGTCACGAGACCACCACCTGCCAGCAGGGAAACGGTTTCATCACCAAGGATAAAACACAAAGAAAAGAGGGGAAAAGAGAACAACAAAGCACGCAGGGGCTAAGCGGGGCATGCGGGATGTTAACGCACACTTGGGGAGCTTTTCCGATCTCGAACACCTCATGAGGAGACCTCAGTATCATCATTGGGAGCGTGTTACTTTGTCCCGGTAGTGTAGTATCTTACAATTTTGGGTACGTACATATTGCCCCTCGAGAAGAATTTTAGCCATGAAGAGGCATAAAACGGTGGTCCGAGTATGGTGGTCCCAAATGGGAAGTTTAGAAGTTATACCTGATATGTCCATGTGTCGAAATGACACCATCCAAAATTCCGCCACCTGCAAAATGAAAAGAGGAATCAAGTGCAGATAGACAAAATAGATCGGAAAATAAATGCTAAAATAATAGGAAATGAGGACGTACCATTTGTGTGGGGGTAAGAACTTACCTCCGTTGGTGCTCCAAACCTATGAAAAGGGAATTTAAAAAAATGAGCCAGGTTGCTATATATATGAAAGTGGGCCCATTTTCCTATTCATTTGTGTGTTGATTTGGTTGGTTTTGAGCTCTGAGACCCACAAAGGATGGACAATTTCTTATGAGAGTAGAGTCAAAATGTTCATGATGAGATAGTGATCATGCCTCCGTGAAAGATCATCGACCCGCAAGATCACAGGTTAGTTTTTCTCAATTTATCGTTTTTACCCCCAAAATTTTAAAATGTTAAAATCTTTGTCGTGGGGGGGTTATTTTTGAAAATGTTAGGTTCAAAAGGTCTATCTAGGGGGGGGCCTACTGGGTAGGCTTTGTTTTAGTTAAAATAGTCCCTTTTTGCATTTTTAGGCTTTTTAAGGTATAAAACCCACGTGGGTTTTCGGGACACGACCGCCGCCCTTAACAGGTGGCGGTCATGTGACCGCCGCCTATTCAAGGTGGTGGTTACAAGATCACCACTTTTAAGGTGGCGGCATACAAAACCGCACTCTCGCTCGGGTGGTGGTGGTTCCTAACAGAATGCCAAAGGAACACTTGTTTAAAATTGTTTTTGCATTTTTAGCATCTTTATGTGTTTTCATGATTTTTCTAATGTCATTCGGATGCTAACTTTCTCTGTTTTGTGTGTTTTTTGGGTGTATGCAGGTGAGGGAGGAGTACATTCGATGGAGTCGAGAGAGAGAGTGTGACTAGCTCCCAGCAGTGTTAGATGCCCTTTCATAGGATGAGGTGGACACTCTTCGAGGGCCAAATATACGCATATATCATGCGTCCCACATGTTGCTCCATCCAATCACATACTTTGTGACTTATTTTCTTATTGGGATGTCGATCGAACACCTTCTCGGTTACTGTGGGGTCCGAGGTGAGTGGACCATCACTTTGGAGGATGTTTACCGTATTCTGGGGGTCCCGATCATCGGGAGACGACTTACTCTTGAGACGGCAGGTTCACGGCCCAGATAGCACAGTGGGCTTCTTACATGGGAGATGCAGTTATCTCCACTGGCTCGAAGAAGGGGGTGAGGGTCCAATCTATTCCTAGCCTTCCCATCCCCTTGATTTTCCAGGCCATTATGGGGATCCTTTCCTCGAGATTGATCGGGACAAGGGAGGAGACACACTACTATATTGCTGGTCCCCCATCATTGCACAGATCGAGGGACATGGCCGGATTTACGCCTGGGGAGCTGATATACTTGGGACTACCTACCATGACTTGTATAGGGTAGTCCATTTACAGGGGTAGTCTTTGAGCCACCCGACCCTGGTTATGAGTTGGGTCTATGAGCACTTCATCCCCTACGAAAGAGGTGTAGAGGTAGTAGATCCCGAGCTGTGAGGGCAGCCAGATGGATAGATATGTCGGTGCTCAGAGCACCTCACTAGCCAGTTGCTTCCCTGACCACTGATGACATGGAGGCCACACCGTATCAGGCCATGGTAGGTTTATGGGGTGAGGAGGCTCTTACTTTGATCTCCTACTCCACCACAGGACAACTTGTTGACAGAGTAGGGAGAGTGGAGATACACCCCTTTGGCCGAGTTCCTCAGCAGTTTGGCCTACCTTATATGGGTATGCTTCCCCAGTAGTGCCAGTATATAGGTTAGTTTGAGAGGCCAGAGGGGGTCCTAGAGGCCGAGGTTGGACAGTTGTTACCCCCCGGTGTTCCTATCATGCTAGCTAGTGGGGTAAGACGTGCCCGAGGGAGAGCCGGTGCTCCTCAGGCACCCTTACTTCAGATTGCCACCGGTCCCACTCACAGTAGTGACGACCCTATTGACATAGACTCCGAGTCTGAGGAGTTCACAGGGGGAGACGAGAGAGGAGACTAAGGAGGATAGTGATCCTGAGTGGCATGACACTCAGGATATCATGCAGCAGAGAGGGCAGAGCAGAGTGCAGAGAGGGTGACTCTGGTTTCAGAGGAGCCACTCTCCCAGGGCCATGGTGGGGAGGATGAGTCCATTGTGGATGCTACGTTACTCCAGCCATGGGAGGAGTACCTCACGGCAGCATCTAGTGTGGCAGGTGCTGACCCTAGAGATCCATCCTGGAGGCCCGGTGATCCGAGTAAGTTATCTTCCCTTTGCTTTGAGTTAGGATTGCTTTAATTGCCATCTCTCCTTTTGTTTACACTTGTGTTTATCTCTTGCTTTATTTCTAATTCATTTTCCTTTGTTTGCAGAGACCGCCGATGAGTGGCGAGACCTGATTCGTAGGGTATGCACCGATACCCTAATGATCCCTATGGAGAGGACCCATGCAGAGTTGTCTGTGGATGCAGGGAGCCCTCAAGAAGTTCTGGCAGACATACTAACATTTTGTCCCCCATCTGGCATGTGGCCAGATGGTATCTACCCTCCGTACCGAGCCGCAGGTATATGGACAAAGAGAGCACCTGATGAGGAGTCATTCTCATGGCGAGACCACAGCTGCCCCTCAGGATCGTGAGCCCTCCGTGCACTCGTGAGTGCACGCGCGTAGCCGAGTCCTAGGCATGGGCATGCACCTCATAGGGATCTCATAGGGGTTGAGAAGCCACTTGGCTCTCTTAGATTTTTGTATGATGTTTTTGTATTTCCTGGCTCTTTGAGCATTTTGACCATGCTTAGCGCATGATGACATTGTACAGGAATTTTGATCATTTATATATATATATATATATTTTTTGGATCAGACTCTTGGCATCTATGACCTTGCTTCCATTTCCATTTCCACATGTAAACTATGATGTTATGCTTATATGCTTTTTAGAATGTATGCAATGGAGAACAAATGATACAAGTGTTTACTTTCTTTCTGTATTTCATGATGCTGATATATGATAATGTAGATACAATGTGATTTTGAAATTTTAGTTTCTTTAAGCAATTTTGATACCTCATATCTGTTTTGGCAAAGTGGTGAAGATAAGCCGGTATGATGAGTAGATAAACTTGCCCCACTCCTAACTCCACGCAACTAGTAAGATGCGAGGGCTCGTCACCGAGAGCTAGAAAGGGCACAAGTTATGAAATGTGTTGAAATGATAGTGATGAAAGATAGAAAAGCTTTGTGGAACCAAATTAGATGCTACAAGCCTACTCTACTCAGTGACTCCATAGTTTGGGATGCAACTTGCTTTGCGGTTTATCTAGACTTAGATCCAGATGGCCACATGGTAGACAAAATCTGGTTTTAGGATTTTTAACTCTCTTGAATTTTGAACATCCGATTCATTTGTTTTTTACTCAAGACTTCAAGATTTGAATTGTTTGTTTATGACCTTTAACGTTTGTTTTTCAAGAGGACCCCCTACACCTTGCCCCATGCTACTAGTAAGAAGTGTGGGTTTATCACCATGGGCAAGGCATAGGTGAGTAAGGGCATTTCCATCCTTTCCCAACCCTACATCACTAGTAAGAGATGCAAGCTCATCACCAAAGGTTGGTGGGGCAAGGAAATGTGTAAATTTAAAATTTTCTGTTTGATTTATATTTGACTTGTTTATTTGAGTAAAATGTCAGCATGCTCTTACTTCCAAAGAGATATACATACGGGATAGATGTGACATGATGAAGCTTCTAGAATAGACCATAGGCAAGACATCTATCCTAAGAAGAAACCAAAAGTGAGAACAAGTATGCAGACCTTGGTATGGTTACCGTTAAGACTTTGTCATATCTAGCTTTATTTGATGAAATGATTCCAAAATAGTTGATGATATCATGGAAATGGAGAAGTATGATTAGAGTGTTTATGCCAATATCATCAGACGTTTGTAATGAATTGCTTTTAAGAATATATTCCTTGATCACAAAATTGTATGAAACAAGCAGACAAAATGATCCTAACTATATGAAGATGCAATGTAGCTATAATTATACAAGCAAAGGCTTGGTTGCTTATGCATAGAATCGCTTTAAGGTGTAGGGAATTGACTGCTTCACCAAATTCCTCACCTTCTAGTGTGCATAAGAGATATGCACCATTTCCATAGTCCTTCATGACTCGGATGGGCCCAACCATTTGGGCCAAAACTTCCTTCCTTCACGGTCTTTTTATCGATCCGGCCTATCTAGCCTTAGAACTAGATCACCTTCATATATGTCTCATTCATAGACCTTCTTGTTATAATGCCGCACATCCGGTCAAGATAGACTTTGTGCATTGCTTTCAACATCTAACCTAGCTTCATCTAGGCTTTCTAGTTGGGAGAGACGTGCTTCTCTCGTATAAGCATCTTCATCCAGATCCCTCAGTAATGAGATACGGAGACTGGGTATTTCAACCTCAAGCGGGAGAACTGCTTCTACCCCAATACTAAAGCGAGAAAGGAGTCACTCCTGTTGGTGTTCTTATTGAGGTTCGGTGGGCCCATAAGGCCGGATATAACTTCAAATGCCAATCTCGCTTGTTTTCTTTCACAGTTTTAAGAAGAATGGCTTTTAATGTTTTGTTTGTCACTTCAGCTTGTTCATTGGCTTGGGGGTAATACAAGGAGGCCGTATGATGGCTTATTTTAAATTTATTACACAATTCATGAACTTCGTCATTCTTAAAAGAAGTCCCATTATCCGAGATAATGATTTGCGGGACACCGTATCTACAAATGATTTGGTTCAAAATGAACTTGGCATTATAGAACCCAAGATAAGAGTAAGAGGCATAGCCTCTACCCACTTGGTAAAATATTCGTAAGGGCCGTGATTATGAAATTATGGCCATCTATGTGATGAGGGAGAGAATTTCCCTATCAAATCGAGGCCCCACGTAGAAAAGGGCCATGGAGTAGTGATTGGTTGTAGAGCTTGTGCCGGCATGTGGATCTCGTGGGAGAATTCTTGGCACTTATGACACCTTCGTACAAACTCTACTATGTCGTGTTCTAGAGTAGGCCAGAAATAGCCCATCCGATGTATTTTACGAGTGGTGGCATGGCCACCAAAGTGGCCTCCACACATCCCACTGTGAGATTCGTGGAGAATCTTCTTGGATTCTTCTGTGTCGACACATCTTAGAAGCATTCCATCGAATGCTTTTCGATAGAGCACTTGCTCTATAATGACGTATTTGGCTACGATAATGCGTAACCACCTTCTTTGTTACGTGGTGTAGCACCTTCCGATATGTATGATCCATGATATAATTAATAATATCAACATACCAAGGACACTCAGAGATGGGAGGTCTGGTTTCGACGTAGTATACGCATTCATCAGGAAAGTCCAGATCTACTAGATTACCTCCGTCTAGTGGGTTATCAGCTAACCAATCCACGATGATTTTTCCTTTAATGGACTTTTGATTTACAAATGTTAATTCAAATTCCCCCATTAAGGTTATAAAGCGTCCAACCTTTTTAGACAAGGACCCTTGCATGAGGAAAGTTCAGTAAATGCTCTGTCTTTACAATGACCCTCGTTTCTTGATTTAGCATATAATGTCTTAAGCGTTTGGTCGCAAAGACTATGGCAAGGCATTCTCATTCTTCCTATGTATAACGTGTTTCATAGTCGAGCAACGCTCGCTAATGAAATAGATTGCACGTTCTCTCTTGTCATCATCTTCTTGAGCCAAAGATACAAAGCTAAATGAGACATCGTAGCTCGCGAATATAAAATTAATGGGTGGTCTGGCTTAGGTGGCATTAACATAGGTGGTGATAACAAGAAACGCTTAACACATCAAAAGCTTCATTGCAATCTTCGGTCCAATCAATACTATAATCTTTCTTGAGTAGATTGTTAATCGATGAATGGCAAAGCTTAAATCTGGGATGAATCTCCGGATTGCACCGAAGCTTTCTCGAGAAATGACCTGATTCCATATTCATCCAAAGGTGGGACCATTTCGAGAACAACCCTAATTTTGGTTGGGTCAACATCGATCCCATGCATGATGATACAATGTAACCTAGAGCTTCCCTCCCTGTTACACCAAAGACACATTTTTCTGGATTTAGGGTGACTCCGTATTCTATCGACGTGAAAGAATGACGCGAAGCACTTCCGATGGTCACAACGCTTCTTGGCCTCGCCAACAAGTCATCTACGTAGGATTCCACAATTTTATGAATAAGGTCATGAAATATATACGTCATAGCACGCTAGGTATGTAGCGCCAAAGATTTTGAGACCGAATGGCATAACAACATAGCAATAGGTTCCCAAGGAGTTATAAACGTGGTTTTAGCTTGATCTTGTTCGATATTCTGATTTGATTAGATCCCGAGAATCCATCCATGAGAGACAAAAGCTCAAATCCAAATTGCAAGGCATCAACAATGACGTCTATGGATGGTAACGGAAGTCATCCTTAGACATGCCTTGTTAATGTCTCAGAAGTCTATGCAAATGCGTATCTTCCCATTCTTTTTTAGAACGGGAATGATATTAGATACCCACTGAGAGTAATCGACTAGCTTGATGAATCCTACTTGGAGGAGTTTCATTACCTCCTCTTTCACCATGAGAGCTACCTTAGGTTTCATTGGTCTCGATTTTTGTTTAATCAGCTTTGCATCTGATTTAGTGACGAGGTTATGTACCACAATGTGTGGTGCAACCCCTGTCATTTCCTTATAATTAAATGCAAAATCCTTCCGATGTTCTTTGAGGATTTGAGTGTGTATTTCTACTTCCGATGGAGTTAACGAGGATCCTAACTTCAATATCCTTGGTTCATCCTCTGTTCCGATGTTAATATCGATTGTTTCTTCGATTAGAGAAGCGTTACCTTCTTCAAACTCAGGCGGGGCTGGAGGTAGTTTTAGATCGTCTCCATTCTCGACTGTGTATATGCTAAGTTCCTTTTTGGGGAAAGCTCACATGGGATTTCCAAAGTAAGAAGATGAATGCGGATTAAGGATAAATCTACTGCGTGATGGGTGAGATGTAACGCTGCATAGGTGTTTAAGTAATCCAGAGTGGTCAGATCACTATCAATGTGGTCTAGATAGTAGATTTGTTCTCATTTCTATTTGTTAAAAGAGGATTCGACATTGTTTTTATCAAATGGTTTAGTACGAAGGATACCATGAAATGGGTATCTTCCAACTCACCGCTTTGAGTGAAGCGTGACGCCGAGGTCGCTATTGAATCGGCGAGAAGATTTTTTCTCTCAGGGATTGCTTCAATTGATATGAAGTCAAACTCTTTCTTAAATTCAATACAATTATTTTGAGAGCCGCAAATGCTCGCTCTCGGTTTCATACATCTCAGAGACTTGGTTTGCTACCAATCAGTGAGTCTCCTAACACCCCGACATTATTAACACCGATCCTCTTAGCTAGGATGAGGCCAAGGAGGAGGGCTTCATACTCTACCAAGGCCATTGTTTGTACATTCAAATTTAGTTTAAAGGAAAATGGTAGGACTTTTCCTCAAAGAAGTAAAGATTACACCTACCCCAACTCCGTAACGACATCTAGCTCCATCGAAATGGAGAGTCCAATACTTAGCTGGGAATATGGGCATTGGGATATTTGTTGTGTTAACATCTTCTACCTCTACCATGCAGAGATCTACTGCTGGAAGAGAACCAACACCTAGGGTGTATCCCATGCCTACAGAATCAAATGGTAGGAACATTGGTAGATCCTGCTCTAGCAATTCAACAATTTTTGCAGTAGTTCCTAATGATACTGTTTCTACAATCTTAACCTCATCTTTGAGGGCTGGGATCATCTTGGCTAGGCTCATAGTCTCAAGATCTGTCGTAGGTACCAACTTTTCTTCCGGTTTCGGGCTGGTAGGTTTATTAAGTTGGTTTGTTGGGAGTTCAAACTTTGAGTGCATGCCTGGTCTTTTCTTTAGGTCAGCCAGGTGTACATCGAATGGTTTTGGATCACCTTTGGCTATGAACACCTTTCCTAAATGCAAGAATCTTACTTCTTGAAATAACGTAGAAGGGATTGCCTTCATACGGTGTATCCATGGTCGGTCGAGGATCATATTATAGTTAGTTTCCGATCTATAATATAAAACTCAAGATTGTTTTGGGTCCTAAGGTGACCGGTAGTATTATAGTTCCAACCGAGGTGGCTTTAAGGCTATCATAGCCTCTTAGCGTATTTTGAGTTGGGAACAATTCATTTCTCCATACCCTAGATTTTGAAGGAAAGAGAAGGGGACTATGTTAATTTCTGCCCCATCATCAACCATCACGCATTTTCACATAATTTTATAAACCCATACTTGCAAATGTAAGGCTAGATCACCTCGCATGCAATCTCAACATCTGTTGGCATTTTGTTTATTTCAAATATGAATTCAGTATCCCTATCCGGCTGCCCCGGAGGGTGGATATCAAAGTCTATATGGTTTACCTGTGTTTCGGGAGGTGGAGTGATGTTAATTAGATGGCCTAAACCTAATGCCTCTAAAAGAGCAGCCCTGTGGGCAGGAGAATTCTTTAGTAAGTCCAAAAAAGAAATGTGCGAGAAGGTTTTTGTTAGATCACTAATTAAATCATAGGCACCTACGGGTCTTACTAACATTTGTTGGATGTTATCTGTCTCTCAGTAGGTAACTTGGACTTGGCTGAGAGGAATACTCTCGTGTTCTTGTTACAGCCTCCATGGGTAGTTCGGCATCTAACTCCACTAAACCGACTATCTTGGGTCGCGGTGACTTCCTAATTGTGGCGCAACTAATGGATTTAGTGAAGTCGAGGCTTCATGATCGTGGTTTCCTGTCATTACACCCTTGTTTGTCCCATTCAAATTTAACCCGTTGTTGTTGTGATTTGGGAGCGGATCATTGAAGATCTTAAGGGGTGCATTTTGAGGGGAAACTGCCCCCGTAAAAGTATTTGGTGCCGGTGACGTAGGATCTGCCAAGAACATATCTATGAAAAGTTGTCTTTGTTCCTCTAGCAAACGTTGCATGAATTTATTGTAGTCACGACATGTTCTAGTGTCATGGCCTCGGATTTTGTGAAAACCACAATACGAAGTTAGGATTGTAATTCCTAGTCTACTGTTGTTTGTGTATATTGTGGCCCAAAACTCGATCAAACCATTTCCTATTAGGATTAAAGTTTTACATTTGTTGTTTTTGGTTTTGGTTCTAGTTTTGATATCCAGCTTGAGTTTTGGCTTGACCCCGTAGTAGGTTTCTCACGTTGTCATTGTTGTTGTTGTGATGATTAAAATCCACCGCATTGATTGTTGGGGTAAAGTTGTTATTTCGTTGGTTGCTTACTAAAGTGGTGGAGTATTTACAACATTTACCCTTTTAGGCTGATCAGCCATACTCCATCTCATTGTCACTCCGTGATTTTTATTAAGGATTTTAGGTCCTTGATTGAGTATTTGTGGTGGTAGGATAAGCCGTGGTATTCTGGTTGGAGGTGATTAACCTCCCATTTGTTCCATACGTCTTACGACCGCTATCTATTGCCACTTGATCTATTCAGAGAGCACTCTCAAGTACTTCATCATAAGTCCTTAGTGGGAACTTCTGGACTTCTTCCTTCACTTCTCTACTGAGAGAATGAAGGAATAAATCACATAGTTCCATTTGGTCCATATTTGGAGCACTGGCTGAAGAATAAAGAACTGTACACCACCTCTAGATGAAATGAGCAACGATTCATTGTGTTCCTGCTTAATGTGCAAGAATTCCTTGATTCCTGTTCTTAATAGTTTGTTCATGTCAAATTCCTTAATGAACTCTGAAACGAGTTGTTTAAATGAATGGATGGAAGCCTCAAGTATTCTATAATACCAATCGAGAGCGATACCTCCAAAGTTTTGGGGAATATTTTAGCAACAACCCCATCCCAAGGGAGTAGTTCTCAATAGTCATGGCGTAAGCCTTGATATGTGCATTCGGATCTCCTCACCTTTGTATTTGGGAAAATCAGAAGAGGTCTTGAAGCATAATGCTTTGTATGGTGAAGTCTAAGGGTTCTTTCAAATATTCTCAATAAGTCCCTATTGTATAGGTTTCACCATCGATGGTGCTTACCGAGGGGCAAAGGGAATGGGTCATTGGTATGGCGTAGCGTATGTGTTAGTAGGGGCATAAGGAAGCCCTTGTGTTTGAGAAAACATACTGGAGAGGAGAACATGTCCCCTTGTGGTGATTTGGAGTACATGTTTAAGTATGAAGGGGTATTGTCTAGGAATGGATTATTTTGTACTAGACCGGGAGGTATCGAACGGTGTTAGAAATGGTGGTTCTTGTTGGTGTTTGTTGTGAATACTGAGGAGTCATGCCTAACGTGCCTATTCCTGTGAGGAGGTCTACTTGGCTAGGATGGTGTGGAGGATTAGAATTTCCTGCCTGTATGAATTGAGAATGGTGATTTTCCTGAGCAAGTTCCAACCCCCTAACTTTTTCTACTAGAGTCGAAATGACCTCATTTGGTGAAGTCATGATATTTTTCCTTAGTGGCATTTGTTGTATATCCTGATGTTGTATAGGCATGTGATATCCTGCTATGAATTGATCGCTGCCCTACCAAGTTTCCCGAGGGCATTTCCTATATGTAGTGGCATGGAGGTATTTTCTTGAAAAGAGACCTCGGGTTGTGTTTGTAAACTCCCTATGGGTGGGTACATACTCCGAGAGCATTGTTCATTTCCTGGCATGACGTACCAAATGTTCATCATCTAAAACTAGGTATGGATCTGATTGTCTACTAATTTGTGGTCTAAGTAGTACCTGAGGAGACAAACCAGATTCTCCCCGTGAACGCTATATTGTTCGAGCTCAAGGCTCTATGTGTTGTGTTTGAGCGAGCTGATCCAACTCCTCCGCTTTGGAAAGATGAGCTATATCTCGATCCTCGAGATGGAGTTTGTGTTGGCAAATCGGTTAGTCGAGTAGTTTCACCCCATACCGAGAGTGAGGGTAATGATTGTCTATTCAGTTGAGCGTAGTATGCTTCAAGACCTAGGAGAGGTCTACCATATGCATCGAATCCCGACATATTCGGGGGTATATGAATACCCACAGAATAATGGGTAAGAGCGAAGGTGGAAGGAAGAAGTGAAAATAAAAGAGGAAGAACTGTTTCGTTCACGCTTGTTCACCAATTTTGTACAATGGAAAAGTGACAAGCGAGTGTGGGAATCTACAAGTAACTCTTCCTCACACCCGACCTCTCGAGGTCATGCCGAGAGAAAGCTGGGGGATGGAATATGTGTGATGCAGAAAAACTAGTTAGGAAATCTGATGTCTTCGACGCGCACTAGTGGAAACTACGAATCTAAGGAAAAGAAGGCCCTCCTAACCTGAACTGGTGTGATAGATCGATCGACAAGGATGACTGCTCGAAGGCTCCAATCAATATCAAGCTCTGGCATGATTCGGTCTATGGGTCAGGAATACACGGAAAATAACCTCGGGATAGTTTCATGTATATCTCCGATAGGGTCATAGGGTGATGATGGGTATAAGTGGACTCTACGGGTGATTATCTCGGCCTAGTCCAAAATTCCCTAGCTTTATTAGCTGCTATGTCTAATAAGGATAACTGCTTCGATGATGATAGGTGGAAGTGGAGTGATCTCAATACTAATGTGCGTAGGCTAAAGATCTATGTCTGATTCACCTATGGATTCGTTGGGTCATGTGGGATTTGTGGGTCACAACCGTAGATTCACGGTTTGTTGTGGTCCTCGCTATGGTCATGTGTGGAATCAATCCCTAATCCCTAGTATCCAATAATCATATGCTTTCTCAAATTTATATTTAGGATTAACAGTTGTGTGATCTTCTCGTAAGTATCTCACAGTGTCAGTGCAACCCGAATTCTAAGCTAGTATCTATATCTCGTGAGAGTGTCTCCCGCCTCTAGCTATGGGACCAAAGGATCACAACCGAATGTTTCTCTCTTTCAAGCCCTCCACAATCCATGCAGATATATATCTAGGGTAATCTGTAGTTTGGTTGATTTGACCAAAACGTGTGCACTTGGTCATCTTCTATGTTTAACCCGCTTAACTGGAGGCTGATCTGTTGTAAGTTTTCCATTGTTCGGAAGACTTGGATCCTAAGATTCTGATCTATATTAGTTATTGCTGTGACAAGATTGGGTTGGGGCACAATTGGCTTGAATACGTATTCTCTGGGCTCTCTAGGTCCCGTGATTGTCATACAAAAGCAACAATGTAAATCTAATTGCAACAAAGTAAAATTGACTATGTGAAATATATCTATAACATATATAACTTCTCTATTTTTGTATTTTTCTGATGAATTTATATGAATGAAATTGAAGGAGAAACTATTTTAATATATCTAGAAATTGACAACTAATCTAATGACAAATTTAAAACAAACAAAGCAACCGAGTATAGCTACTTGCCTGTGCAGTTGTAAATCTATTCTAAATAATGAAATAACTAATCTAATCTATTTGAAAGACTCTCGATCCTACCTCAGAAGTGAGGAATGAATCATAGTTTCTCAGAAACTATCAATCCCCACAGCTTCCCTGGCAATATCGAAAGTAAAATTGACTGAAATAAAGTGATTGGCTACTCTATTTGATATGCTTCTAACTAGAACTTTGAAAGCTAGAACCTAGATTTTACGTAGAACAATGGCAAATCCGATGGTGTGTGTGGTTTTGTCCCCTCAGTGTGATCTCCTCATTCCTTCGTGCTCACGTGGATCCAAAAGCGTGTAATGCTAGCATCAACAAGAGTAGATTTTGGAACAAAGGTTAGCTTAGAATGTAGATCAATACAATGCGAGTAGAGAGGGATAGCGAAGAGTATAGAGCTTGGCTTATGCAATTCCTAGCGGGATTTATTACGAGTCATGCAACATAAAACGTCCGTAACCCGAAACTATCCTATTTGACGAGAAAACCTCGCAACTTTAATGGCTTCCTACCGAGAATTAAACTACTTCTATTTCAATGGATCGCATATGAAGTAATGACAACATTTGCACAAGATGGATATGTGGCTTTCTAATAGCAAAATAACATTAACTAAGCATGCAATGAACTAAACTATGAATCCTAAGCAAAATAAAAGACTGAACTACTGAAATGAGAAATTGAGAGGTAAATTTGAGGGGCCATTTGCTTGAGCACAAGCCAACTATTTATAGCATTTGCATTCACCCAAAGGTAAAAACCAAATTGATCTCTTAAACCATAAACAAAGCCAAAACACTATTCCAGGGAACCAGAATCATTAATGCAAGCCAAAGGTAGTGAAAAAAGCTGGTAAACATTGAAATTTACGTGAGTCGCGTTAAAAAGAACATTCTGAAAATGCGTGAAGGACCACCGCCCTGAGCATGGCAAGCATAGACGCCGCCTCCTTCCCGGGCGGCGGTCACGAGACCACCACCCAGAAAGGTGGTGGTTTCATCACCGAAGGATAAAACACAAAGAATAAGTTAGTGACTCAAGACTAGGAATTATAACTCAGTTGATGAGTTAATGCTTAGAGGATGACTCACCACTACGAAGTTAAATGCCTCCGCAATGAGTCGAGGGTGAGGTGGAGGTGTGAGGGTGAAATGAATTAAATTAAATTAATTAATAATGTTTAAGGTGAATAATTAATGTTGGGGCAATGGTGTGCTTAATTAATTTAAAGGAACCAAGGGGAGTGTAACCCAAATTTGATGTCTACAACGCTTAAGGGTATCACCTCCAGAGCAGTAAGTAAGATTGTTCCTCGCAACTACATCGCAGGGCACACACATACTGGGTACTAAAAGTATGACCCACATCCGATGGTTTTGGATTATACTACGCTTCATGATGCCTTTTTGAGTTCCCCTCTTGAGTTTGAGCAAGAGCACGTTGCTTGAAGGAGATCCAAAATGGAATGGCAGAGAGTGTGTGGAGTATGAAACACACTTTTAAGACTCTTATTTCAAAGTTTTCTTATGATATCCATCCTCATGACATGCTTAGTGGTCCATCATAGGATTGATAACCCCCTTTAGGCATGTGCTTCCCATAAGACTTTCTACGAATCCATGTGAGGCCTTAGAGGATTCTTTTCGCACAATCGGTCAAGCCAAGCATTCATACTAGAGTGAGATAATTTTTAGAAGCATAAGTCACTACTATGGGAAAGAATCTAGAAAAAAATTCTCAGAAACTCAGCATTATGAGACTCATATTGACTTCATGCATGGATTATGAGATAAAAGGATGTACAAAGGAAAATTTCCCATGAAGTTCGGGTGCGCACTATGTTGGTAAACTATGAAATTTACCATAGAGATCATGATCAAATTAGATGTCTATTGTTATAATGTGTGATCTCGTAAGAATGTGTCTTCTTATTTTAAGATCTCGTACATCCACTACTCATGTTAGAAAGGACTCGTTGATTTCTAAACTAAATCCATGATACCAATGACACTAGCGTGGCACCGACTAGTAGTGAGAGTAGTTCCATGGGAGAAGGTCATCAAAATGAAGAGCACGTAGATGGAGGATGTTGCAGTAAGAGGCTTTTCACGAAATATTTAGAGGTCATAATAGTTGTGGAGGCGAAGAAGTGAATTTCCCCAAGGGACTTGTTACAATTGTGATCTACCGAACACTACAAGTGTTGACTAGTCGACCTAGAAATTAGTAAAGAAAATATGTGGTTCAGAAGGCTCGAGATGGGAGAGTAGAATGAATTCAAAGGTGCAAGCAGTATTTATCGGAAGGATCGTGCATGGGGAACAAAAATAGGTTCGAGACTTAGCCATTTTCATGACAAGGATCTATTTTTGTAGATAGCATGCGAGCACTCAAACTAGATTAGAGAATTACACGTCACACATTGGCTATTTTTGGAGGATTAGCTATGTAGCACTTTACATGGACAACTGCATCGGAAATAGATCTACTACTATCAGTTAACTACTAGTAGTCTATTGTTAGTGCACTTGCATGTGTGGCTATTTTTGTAACAATGTGTGGCTAGTAATAGCATGCGACCTATTTTGGGAATAGATAAGCGGTGAAGGGAAATTCCCCACCCTTATAAGTATGTAGTAAACTATATAGAGAGAGATATATGCATACATGGAGATATAGTGAGATTATGTCATACACGCATACCATCATAGTTATTGTAATGAAGCTTCTATATACTTATTACATTTAATATAATGGAGGATATTGGCTGAATCTAAGTGTTATTTCTATGTGTATCTAAATCTAGTATGTTGTTTTGATCTCATCATGGTTAATATTTAATTTTATTCTCCCTTAGAGATAGATCTGGCATGCTTTGTAGAATGATGTGTTAGTAATGGAACTGCATGTGTTAATTCTTCATCATGCTAACATCCTGAATAGCAAACCTAGAGAGGGACCTCGGTATCTTTGGGTGATTTGAGTGAGCTCTCGGGCCTAGCTCCAATTAATGTGTTAGTGTGTAGGATCTTATTGGGCTCAGATTACTAAATCCTAGGCTACATCAAAGGGTTCTCGTTTCTAGGACCTCTTTTTTAGTTGTTTTTAAGATGGTTTGTGATGAAGACATACCTATTGACATTAGTAAGTATCAAGAATGGATACATGATCTAGAAGAGGGATACGTGTGACGATTCAACACTAGATCCGAGTTTAACGATGCTCAGGGTGGAATAGAATTTGTATGACAGCTTAATATGAGATCTTTTTTTGTTATCTTTCTAGTATAATTGTACGGGTGGCTGATTTCTTGTGCATCTAAGATGAATTGGAGGTATCGCACACTTGTCCTGGACACAGAAGAATTCCGTGCCCTTTATGATGTTGATCCGATTTGGACTCAAGTCGTGGATACATGGTTCCATGGGTCTTAATAGTTATATCTTGGAATACTCAATTTCCACTTATTCGTGTCTAGAGGTAGCTGAATTCTAGTTCTTACGATATCTAAGGGGAGCTTACCTACAAGGCATTCCATTGGCGATCAAGATCCTGATGGTAACTTTGAATCTAGAGAGTAAACCGATGGCTAACTAAACCTCACCACACGCGAGGGAAGGAGTAGGTTTGGTGAAAGATGGTAGACCTAGCGTAAAAAGGTAGAGAGGGGAAAGGTGGCTTAAGTATAATGAGGCGCACAAGAGGGCGATAAAGAGGTAGCGTAACATTGTAGAAATTATGGCATTGAGGAGAAATATGGCTCATGAAGGATTTAAAGTTCACGTATAATACATAGAGATAGAGCATCCGTAACTCCCCATCTTGAAAGCATGACAGTGATCCTTTATCGCCTCACACATGTAGTGTGCTAGCAGAGACTACTTGGGTGCAAAGGGAAAGCGCATCTCGAATCTACCTAGTAACCTTACCCTTGCATTCAGCTTATTTAAGCATCTAGTACAACAAGTACTCAACAAGCTAGTTCAAGTAGTTGGAGAGTAGGAGTGAGTCTTATAAGAAGAAAAATGATGGTAGCACAAATGGCTTTGTTGTTATATGGGAGTACCTTCTTAGGTGTATCATTAGCATAGAATACAAGCGCGCTGATTTTTGGATTAAATTATAGGAGTAGTAATGCTTTGTGAGACTATCGTGGGTAGAGTTTAGTTCTACTGTTAGACATAAGGAAGTACATCTTCTGGTTCGACCCCAACTATAGGTTTAGGATCGTAAGGCATAGGTAGCTTTGGTTCAGGAAAATTTGGAGGGTCTTGAGGTAGGGAAACATCAAAGGTTATAGATCACATGGGAAAGGTCTACACCAACCCTGCACGTTTACATGGAAATATCTCTTCATCTTCATATCCATGGGTTTGAAAGTAGAATATCATAAGTGCACTCAAGGATATTAAGCAATACACTACCGAAAGTGTTAGAGAGTATGATGCACATGCTTTAAAATGTTGTTATCAAAGCTTTCTTATGACATAAACGCAAGCTAAAGATACACAATGGTTCGTCAGGGGCTCGATTACCCTATTTTAGGAGGGAATTATCACATAAGACATACAATGATCCATGCAAAGCACTTGAAGTATCCTTGCATGTTGAGGTAGTTAGAAGCATAGATACCGAGGTGATCTCATTTTTTGTAAGCACAAATAACAACTATGGAAAAATAGTTAGAGAAACTATCAGCAAATTTAGCACATGAGATGCGCATGCATTTGGTGTATAGATTGTGAAGTGTAAGGTCACACAAAGGATAGTTGTTCTCGCAGAAAAATACGCTCATTTTTGATGGATTATGAAATATGACATTTAAACCATGATGTTAGCCGCTGCCCATTACTACAACATGTGATAAGGAAGAATGTTTCAAGCTACTATAAAATCTACAGGTGTCCACGACTCATGACATGAAGACTTCCTGGGTACTAATTGTGCAAATCCATGATGTTATAGATATTGGTGTATACAGGTAGGAGTTTTAGACAAAGGTGGGAATGAGCATCGTGGTCGGGATTACAATCGTGTGTGTGTTATGATCTTAATGAAGGGTGTTTCAAAGGAGATCATGGAAGAGGTCAAGGATATTACAAGTTGGAAGAAGTGATTTTCTCATGGAACATGTTATACATGTGGATATTTTGACCACTATAAGCATGAATGTACTGAATATCGCATGTTCTTTTTGGCAGTAAAGAACCATAGCTATGAGGAGTTCTCGACTTATACGAGCATCCGAGTAAGCAACATAAACAAGAAAACAAAGTCAGCAGTGGAAGGTTAGGATATAACACGTCGTTGAAAATAAATGGATGCCTAAGTCGAGGACTAATCAAAGCACTAGAAGTGAATATCATGATCTCGCGCTAAGGTGGCACGCTACGTGAAGCATTATAGCAGTAAACCTATCATCATCAAATAATAATTTCTTCATGTATGGTACCCAAATACTTCTTTATCGTAAGGAGGTTTATCAGAAACCATGGAAGTTCTAAAGAATATTCTAGGTGAGATACAATACTTGAAGGAGTAAAATAAAGCATCATAGATCATGGTCCAAACTACGATAGACGACTTGAGAGAAATGTGTAAAATTTTGTGCTAGGGAAGACATCATTCCATCATATAGGAGTTGGTTAAAAGGAAAAAATCCATGTGTAAGTACTGAGACTGTGATAAAGAGATCCCCGCATGCAAATCTTCCCCTCATACCTAGATTATGACAAGGAGATCACTCAATGTTGTCATGTAATGGGTGGCTATTAAGTAATATACCGATTGATACAAGCATGGAAGTAAATTTTCTTACCTTGATGCATGGGTACAAATGGGAAGACCCCATCGTTAACCATCCTATAATGTATTATTCATCGCTAATTAGACCAAGGCCATTCCCTATCGAGTTTTCAAGGATGCATCCATTACCATACAAGGAACCAAGTTCATCAAGACTTTGAATTTTTAGCACTAGAAGAGTCAAATAGCTTCCCACCTATTGGGGAATCCTCGGTGCTATACAAATAATGCGGATATTTGGGGTCAACAAGGGCTATATCAATTTTGAAAAGAAGGAGGAGAGATTTATTATCCCTTTAACATATGGAAAATTTATGCCCAATGTTGAGCCCTTAAGTGAAGAAGATCCGAATAGGATCTATGTACGTGCCATCCAAGATCTAGAGATGATTGAACTAACCAAATAAGGACTAATTTAGTGGGAGGATGCATAGTCTATTAGCAATACTACAAGTGTTTTTATGATAATTGGGTTCACAACACTTATGAGTCAGGTAGGGCGTGAAGTAAAGAGCATATTCCCTCAAGGCACAAAACCACGCTATGTTAGGAGGATAGGTAACAACTTGGTACCTTGTTACACAGAGAAGGGGATCCTATGGTATTCTTTCCGCCATGGAAGAAAAGTGGATAAACCCACTGAAAGAAGAAATATGCTGTGCTAGCATATACACTATGTGGGGACAACAACACTTAAAGGGTGGTCACAATGGATAATCTTGTCGATGGAATGAAATTAGATTGCTCTTACTACTAGGTTATTTAGAGCAATGCACATACTAAACTAAGTATTTATCATGGTAATAATCATGTTCAAGCACTCACATCTCGTAAGTGTGACAGACTTGCATGTATGGGAAGGAAGCTTTACGACCTTCGCTATGGTGCACAAGTTTTATTCCACTTTACAAGGTTGTGTGCATGCTTTGGTATGTATATGCGTAACTCCATAGGGAAACTAGAAATTGGCAAGTGCATTTAATCAAGCAGGAATTCCTCAGACATTTGAATTCTTCTCTATAAAGCATCCAGAGAAGAAGCTTCAAAGTCATCAAGTGCTTAATTATGAGGGATAGTGCCAAGGCTGAAGAAGTCCTTCAGAGTTATTAGGATAAAGAAGACTCAAGAGCACGTCTTGATGAAGAATCAGCGGTCGATGAAACATTACTTCAATGTGCTTGCCTTCGAGAAAGAGAAGGGAAAATGGTCTACTTAGTGGATGATGAAGAAGTAGATAATCTAGGATGTAAACCATTCAACACGGAGGTGTGGGAGGTAATCTGATAAGGCAGAAAAGACCACACGTGCCTCTCATGAACCGATGAAGACAAAGTGGGTGAATATCGGAACAGATATTGAGCCTAAGGAAGCCATAATTTAAGACTATTGGTCATATTCTCAAGTGGCAAAAATCATAAGAGTTACTAAGGGATTACCAAGACTTATTTCTTAGGGGTACCATGAACTTATAGCATGCATTTAATCATTAGGGGGAGATGAAGATAAAGCTTAAAGAGGGAGCACACTGCTTAGAAAGAGACCTTACATACTAAACCTCAATTTGCATGAAAAGGTCAAAGAAGAGATTGATAACATGTTGAATTTTGTGATTATAAATCCCCTCGATGAGTTAGAATGGGTTAGTCCAATGGTGATCAAGATCAAGAAGGATGGATAGATTAGATATGCATGGACTACATGTGGAGCTGAATTATGCATGTGCAATTGATACCTTTCCTATGCCATTCACTAAGGAAATACTAGAAGGCTTTCTAGCAGGTACCTAAATCTATTTGTTTACAGTATTGGTTCTCGTATCATTAGGTTTGGATTTCCTAGAGGATCAAGAAAAGAATACATTTACTACTTAAGCAAAGTGGGTAGCTTCACCTATACTTTAATGTATTTCAGTCCTAAAATACACTCCGGTGTATTTTCACACATAGTTATCCAAGCATTCAAGGAATTTATTCAAAACTTCATACAAGTATATTTAGACGATTAGTGACAATGTATGGATTATTTAAGGATCAATGTGACAATCTATGCTTAATGTTCAATGGTGTAGATAGTTGAGTATCTCTTTCAACATAAAGAATTTCATATTTGCTACACCATTTGGGATACTTTTAGTACATATAATCTATAAGATGGGTTTGCTGGTTGATCCAACAAAGGTCAGTAGTCATTATAGGCCTAAAGGAGCCTACTGTACTCAAAGTGAGGTGCGTATTTTTGTCAGTCACAAGATATTACAGAAATTTTATCAAAGGATATGCCAATGTTTCCACACCATTATAAGATTTACTAAAAGGGAAAGTTGTGTTCTACCTCGGGAAGAACAACAAGTAGCATTCAAGACATCGATGGAGAAACTTACTACCACCCCCTATTCTATGTTTCCCCCTTCATGGGAAAACCATTTCATGTACATGTTGACATCTTTGGGCATGGCCATTGGTATGGTGTTGGCTGAATATAGAGAAGGTATTGTAGATTATCCTATCTATTTTTCTAAGAGTAGAAAGATAACTTCTACGTAACAAAATTACACAAATACAGAAGCAGCACGAAGCTTTGTCAATGATCTATGTGTCGCATAAATTCTCGCTAGTACCTACTAGCTACACCATTTTTCTGTTATATAAATCACATGGCATTGAATTATTTTTTAAATAAACCTATTTTAAAAGGGCTCATATGTCGATGGGTGCTCTTATTTCAAGAATTTGATTTCACAGTTATGGTAAAACTAGGAAAAAGTAATTATGGACCAGACCATCTATCAAGAATACAATAAGAGAAGAAGTATAGGAAATTAAGGATACCATGTCATATTAATAACATACAAGGTACAATGAGTGCCATCGTAATCCAGAGGATATTTTTGTCTTTCTAAGAACAGGATGTCACCAGTAAGGAATGAAATCCTTGGAGAAGAAACAACTTGTTATATGTGTTGCAGCACCTTATATGTTAATAAGTGGTGACTCTGTACAAATTGGGCTCTAGATGAGGTATTACATCGGGCATGTATTAGAACATGAGCACATGAATATTATGGAAGAAGATCATGGTGGGAATTAAGTGTGGCCACTACGTAGGTGATGCCACTCGTGCACAAGATTCTACTTGCTAGATTATGGTGGGAGACCCTATATAAAGATTGTAAGGAATTTTGTAAGGGCGCAGTGATCATTATCAACGCTTCTGGAAAACCAAGTCAACGGCAACTAGATGAAATGCTCTGAGACCTATTACTAGCACATACCATTTAAGAAATGGGCTATAGATTTTGTGGTCCTATTTCACCGCCTCAGCACACGCAATCGATCATGCTACATCATAACCTACACTGTACTATCTTACAAGGTGGGAAGAAGCTAACACCTACAAAGGACTCGTGGTAATGGCTATAACGGCCCAATTTCTATGTTAACATATTATTACAAGGTATGGATGTCCTTTGAGGTTTGACCGCTGATAAGGGTACACATTTTCTTAATGAGACAATTAGAATTTTATCGGATGAGTTCATGATTACACAAAGATAAGACTACACCCTATCATCCTCAACCAAATGGAATCATGAATCTTTCAACAAAATTTTGAGCTAGACATTGACAAAAATATGTGATGTCAAAGAAAGGATTGGGATGATAAAGTCTCTCGCGAAGACTTTGGGCATATCAAACAACATATTAAAGGTTCGAACAAAGCCACACTATTTCAGCTTAGTGTTTGCACTAAAGTAGTTCTTCCTATGGAATTTATGTTACCTTTTTTGTGTATTACATGTGTTTCGAGGTCTAGCTTGATGAGAAAGCTTTAGAAAACAAATTTGAAAAGATAATTAAGTTCGGATGAGAGATGAGCCATAAAGATGTTGGATTCAAGAAAGAAAGACCAGAAGAAAGCTTTGGCATGATAGAAATATAAGGGATAAGAAGTTTCAAATTGGACAAATGGTGCTTCTCTATGACTCTAATTTCTTACGCCTATCTAAACAAACTTAAGGTACACTGTCATGGGCCGTCAGACAAGTCACTTACATCCTCAAACAAGCTCGCAGCTAGGAAGTACTTAATAGAACACGACTACCTAGTTACTTCAACGGAGTAGGCTAAAGCCCTACTATAAATAAATCTTCCCCGGTGTTTGTAATAAAATAGTATTGCCATTTAGATTTGGTTTTAAATTTATATTCCCTTAATGTGTTTCCTTCTTTTTTGTTATGATTTTTCAATTTAGTCGGTGTGTCAGGAATAAATGTGTTTACGCTAAAGCTAATTACTATTTCAAAGAATTTTTACGCGCAAAGGACTACACATAATTTTAATGTGGGTGGATTGTTTCGGGTATCCACTACAAAAGTATTGGAATTAAATGATGAAAGGAATAAACTGGTATGGGTGTTATTTAAGTCTAAGGATCGCTTCTAAAAAGTGACCAAAGACGGAGATGGAGGAAAGGATAGATAACGTGAGGTAAGCTTAGGACATAACAACTACCAGCTGAAGGTGTAGTGACAAGGTACTTGAGTGCAAGGAAGTGCGTGAAGAGAATTTTATGACCAAAGAGCAGAAGGTGAGCTAAAGGTTATAAATAAAAGCGAATATATACCGGTGTGGAAAGAACAAAGTCTGGTCAATAAATTAGAGGACATTGGGTATGTGAAGGAGTAATAAATGCATCAAATTTTTGAAAATCTATATAAGGATGTGATGCGAGTTCATTCTACCATCATGTGATTCTCGATAATTTGACAAGATCCAAGTGTGAAGAATCAAGAAATCGTGGCTGAGGTGTGAAGAGTAGTGAAGCATACATGGAAAGGAGGTTTGTCTAAAGGAGAAGTTTGCGTCACCCATGGGAGGAGGGTCTTGAGAAAAGTAGATGATGTTATAACCAAAGCTAGGCATGTGATTTCGACTAATGCATAGAGATTTGAGCTAGGTTTGAGTTACACGCTTATAAAAGTCAAAAGACGAGCATCGATAGAGGATTTTAGGGTAGAAATGGCACTAAAGAAGGAAGGTGCTAGAGGAGATAAGGAAAAGAAGAAGGTGGTCGCCGAGGAAGAAGAAATGACCTCGAGAGAAATTTTTCGAGATGCAACATCCAGAGGGGGTTATAAAGAGACCAGGAGGGATTCCCACATTTTTTGTGAGAAGCAAGATAAGTGAGTACAACCATCGTACTCACAAAAAAGGAGTCTGATGCACTGCTGAACATGAAGACAAATAAGTGCATGGGATGGAGGATATGTTTTCTGGCCGACGACACCTGGGAGAATTTATTAAATAAGATTGGATTATATCGCATATGAGCTCCTTACTTCGTGTAAAATATGATCCCTTGTAAAATGGCTCATGAGCATAGTACACGAAGACTTATTCTACTTTGGCAGATGCAAAGTAAGGATTTTAGCCACACTGA
The DNA here is from genome assembly GCA_018340775.1 of Taxus wallichiana var. yunnanensis. Lineage (NCBI taxonomy): Eukaryota > Viridiplantae > Streptophyta > Pinopsida > Cupressales > Taxaceae > Taxus > Taxus wallichiana. The sequence continues at coordinate 656,462,157 of CM031244.1, read as the reverse complement.
TCTCCATATTGACATGGTTGTAAGGCTATAGGTGAATAACTCAAGGAGGACTTATCGACAAGGCTATAATTCTAGAGACTAGAAGAAAACTAGGTACACAAAGGGTCTTGTATGACATGTACATAAGACAAAGCTAAAAATTACTCAAATGCCAGCAGAAGCCGCACACCTTGTGACAAAGTTAAATGACCAAGAGAGGTGCTCAAAAGTGAATACTCATGTGGTCGCACGCCTGCTAAAAGGATTTCTCTGCCAAGGAGTGATCTATAACATTTCAAAGTTACATCAGAGAAAATATCATCAAGAAGTTAAAGTTGCTTTCAAGAGGAAAGATCAATTTTGGGGCTGTTTTCTTTGTCTCCGATATTCATGGAGATCGTGGTGCCGTGGAAGTTCTGGGCAGTATCCTATAAAGAACAAGTCACCTGGAGTAGAATGATTCGTAAAGAACTTGCAGGTGAAGGATTAATGATCGAACAAGTCAAGCAAGGGATGAGAAGTGGTAAGATAGGCTCCACGTGGCATTCAAGAAGAGGATGCATACTCAAATGATTTACCATCAATGGTAGGTAAGGCGTATTAGTTTTTCGTATACCAACATTTTCGTGAATCATGTAATTTATAATGAAGGACGAGGCTTGAGCCCACGGTGAAAACTACCATATTCCTTCACAAAAAGGTATTTTTGTGTGCATCGGGCTATAGGTTTTTAGATGCACATTGACTAACATTCAATCGTGGCATAAGGTGGGGATCATGCGATTTATCACACTGAGGAAAAATTATGTAGTATTCGTGGATGGGGCTGCATATATTTAAAGGCTCATTTCGTGAGACAAGTTAACTATAAAGTGAGTAACTTTATTATTGTGAGATGTTAAGGAGTAGAACAGCA